>APFE030787268.1:51016-82572 GCA_000404065.3 Pinus taeda
TGCCTAAAGGAACAAGGTCAGCTGATTACATCATCTCCCAGAAGTTCTCCACTAAAAACTACTCAGAAATGGTCAAAACTGGACCATACTGAAAACCCAGTGCAGAGGGTGTGATGCATATCACTTTCCCAGTGTACAAGGTGTGATGCATACTGAATGGCTCCTCTGTAGGGTGCGATGGTCAGGAATGGACAAATGGCAAGGACAAATTGCGAGGTGGAAGATCATGGAATCTTCCAGAAGCTTCCCCTCTGACACTTGCCTCTCTGTTTTCGACCAGGGATGAGTAAGAGATCATCATTCTCCAAGTAAGCATGAACTATTAGAGAGAAGACACTAATCAAGATCCCAGAAGATGACTCACCTCTCTGTAATCATCTATATATGGCTCCCTCATCACAGAGATCCAGAGGTTGGAATTTTGTATCTTATAGAGAAGTGCTATTGGTTTTCTTGTGTACATTCACAGTGTTGGGTGATCTACCTTTGCTTGAGGTGGAGAAGGGATTCCTAGCTGGAGGATGATGCTGGGTCAGAGCTCATGGTTGTAATCCTCTTTCTACTTTTCATTTGAATAAAGCTATTCTTGTTTCCTTCCATATTCTTGTGTACTTGTTTATATATACATGTATATGGTTAATACACATCTGATCCTGTATTATTCATGAATTGAGATCCTTGTTTCTTGCATAGTAGTATGTTGTTGTGATTCCACAGGTTCTTTTGAAGCTGGGTAGACAAAGGAGAGGCAACGAAACTCTATCAAGAAGGAGAGGAAATCAAGCGCAAGACTCAGGCTGGCCCTCTTGGTTCTCCTCTCGTCTATTTCCATAAAATGAAACAATTGTAGACTTTGATTGTTTGTTTCTAAGATAGCCACCCATCTTAGTGGGAATAGCAGCATCTGAGTGGACACTATTCCTGGATAACAAGAAAAAACCTACATAATCTGACCCTATCAAGATGAAAGGGGCTTGATATAGCTTAGATCCAGCTAGTTCCCACTAGATCTAGTTAGTTGTAGTTATTTGGAATTTGTTTGAGTACTCTACTATATTTTATTGTGCCTAGAGACTATCGTTGATCTAGGAGGAGACCAAGATTGTAAGTTCAGGAGGAGTGCTCTCAAGCTTTTGATATATTGTATCATTTTTATTTTTTAATGAAAAGTTGTTTCCTTTCCCATCATATAGATGTTTCTTATATTTATTACATTATACATTATATTTCAATTATATTCATTCTAATGGATCTTGAGGGATGTGTGGTTTCATATATTTGTTATTCGAATGTCTTCAGGTTCTCAACATTTGAAGGATTAAATGAGTGAAGACTTATGATGGACCCCTTGAGTTACCTGCATCAAATAATGACCTTTTCAATTAGAAAGTACACTTCATTTTCTAAGCTTTGCAATTTCTATAATTGTATATATATGCATAACATTGGTCTCATTGCAGTTTCTTCACATACAACATGATAGATTTTGGGCAAAATCTAGAAATAAATAGCTCCTTGTATCAAATTTATTTTTAATAAAACAACCTTTTTCATAAATGATGACTCAATATTAGTAATTCAAATTGAAATTAAAATTACAATAGTAAATATTAAAAAAATTATTAATATAATTGAGAAAATATAGCCTTATGGTAATATTCTAATTCAAAACAACATGAAAAATAAAATTGGTAAATTTAATTAAATTTAGCAAATTGATACACAAAATATTACCATCAAACTTCCTGAAAATGTCCATTTATTATTTCTATTCTTATATGAAACATAAAATATTGGATTTTCGATATGATGCCTTATAGTAGTCTTACATGCTTGCCAATTAATGAAATATATGTAGTTTGGAACTCATAAAAGAAGATCCAATTTTACTTGATTCAATCATACTTATCTCTTTATTCGCAGTTATTTCTAGATCTTGTGATTTCATGTCAAAGGAGTTTAAGGTGGAGAATTCTTCACAAAAGTGTAGATTCCATATGATTTGTTACGAAAAATAAAGTAATATGTTACACGATAAATGAAAATGATGTGCATTGTGGCATATGTCTCTCAGTTCTCATTGCGATGATCAATGTTTACTTTATTTTTTGTTAGATTAACATTTCGTGCATTTTAGCTTATGGTGTCGATGTGAACAAAAGGTTGTTGGGATAGGGTCCCTAGTGTCAATTTTGAGTAAGTTTAATCAATTTTTGAGTAGAATTTTGTGAATAATGTAAAGACCCCATGAAATATGGAAGCGGGGCGCACAACTAAATGAGAGTCAAATGGGCTTTAACCTCTTATATGGGCAAGTGATAGGATGGTTTTGAAGCTCACCCATATGTCGTGGGCCACGTTATTGTAATAGAAAGGCTATAAATATTTGGGTCATAGCAAGTATAGGATAATAACGTTTAGTGATGAACAAGTGTAAGGGGAACGTGCTAAGGGAGGAAAGCTCTGTTTCTTGTAATTAAGAGAAAGGGGAAGGCTCCTTCAGCTGAGTGCACAGAGACCTTGGCAAGTCTACAGTTGAGTGCACGAGCCCCTACAGCTGGGTGTGCATGGTGGAAGAATCTATAATTTGAATGTTGAATCTAATAAAGACTTATTTTGAACCAAACTTATTGCATCTACGCCTTTTTCTTATTTTTGTTGAAGTTTATGGATGGTTGCTTAATGATATGTTTTCTATGTAATAAAGTGTATTCTCTACGCGAATATGTTAAATATTTAATATCCATGCATGAAAAGTGTGATGAACTTTTTTCACAAAGATATTGAAGTATATTTTCTACTAACTATTGGAATAAGGTAGCTCTACATGAAGGAAGATCTGGGGTTGTTAGTGACTAAGAGAAAGTGGCGAATATCCCTCTTTAAGGTCTACTAAGCGTGATCATGTCCCTCGCAAAGACCTGGAGGTTTGTGGAATAGAGTTGCAGTAGTAGGCCTTCGGAAAGTATAAATCTATGCAGAGGGATATCTTAGTTGAAAGGGATTTCAAATTCACATCAACTGGTCTTTGGATGCAGAAAACTAGTTCTAGCATCCCCCAATATTGCTTTGGGTGAGACTGTAGCCTGCGTTATGCGGGTTGTTGCTAAAAGGGCCAGTAGTTAGGGTTTTATTGGTTGGGGTGAATAATTTTGAAACTAGGTTTGGCCCCCTTAAGCCAACAAATAGTTCCATTGTTGGGATGGGGATTTATCTAAGAGATGTGTGATCAATTGTTTCCTACAAAGAAAGAGGTTGAGAGGTGGGTTGACCAAAAAGGCCACATGTTTGCGGCTGAAGAGAACAAGAACCATAAATTATACAAGGACGAGTAGCTATAGAGATATTTATACATAGACAAGACCAGAGCATTATTTTGTTTCTTCCTAGACGAACTAGACGAGTGGTTGACTAGATTGGCCGATACTTAAGGGATGTGGAGGCTTGATGACCCTATAGTGTGGGCTCTGGAACTGATTTGACATCTAGAAGCATTAGAAAGCAATATCACGTGGGTCGTGGATCATTGGATTGATATGACACTTGGAATTTTTGTGACTGAGTTCGCGGTTGATCGAATTATCAGCTATAGCGAAGAAGAACATAGGCTCTTCAAGGGATTGTGAGGTAATTATCTTAAATCATTGAAGATGTGGATGAAACTATTGTTATGTGAAAAGAGGGTTGTGAAATTAGCTTGAAATTTGGAGCTGTGCAAAGTGGTAATATTTTTAGAAGAAACAAAGGAACAAACTATGAATACAATCTGTTTATCGAATCCCCATCGAGTGACGATGAAGGGATGATGTTGATGACACCACAAAATGCAGTACATTTGATTAAGAAGGGTTTCTCGAGGATACCTCATCCGTCCACTCCACGTCCACCTCCACCTCCACATCATACAATGACACGTTCACCTCCACCTCCACCTCCACCTCCACTTCCACCATTCAACATGGAAAACATGATGAAGATGTCGGTTTTTCAAGGGATACAGAGTGAAGACCTCGAACAATTCTAGTTTTTTGTAGGCATTGTATGTACGAAAAAACATATTATAGATGATAACATCAATAAAGCACAACTGATCACATCCTTACAAGATCGAGCATTGACACTGTACATCAAGCACTACATTGACAACCCCATTGTGATGTTGGCAGAAACCTAGCAAGCTCTGAATAAGGAGTTTAGGATGCCTAAGTCAGAGGCACAATCCATGACTGAGTTTAAAAAAAATTGAAAAAATTTAGATGAATCACCCTAGAATTTTTTTCAAAGGTTGAAATTCTTGATCTCACAAGCCAATTTGGTGATTACAGATTCCCAACATTGAGACTAGTATATCATGTCACTCTTACTACACTTGAGATTTCTATTGTCACAACAAAATATAGCAACGCAAGTAGAAGCCTTATAAATTGCGATGAGGCTAGAAGCCTCACCCATATAGGATACAAAACTTGGAGTGCAATAGATTCACTCACAAATGGAAAGCCTACACTTGGAGTTGTAGAGCATGAAGAAAAGAAAGGAAGCCCAACTAGAGGTGCATGTTGAAGTTTGGTGCTTGCAGTGCAAGGGCCATGGGCATGATAAGGACCATTTCCTAGTTTGTGAGAACTATCTTATTGGGGAAGGGCATGTTCCCCTAAAAATAGATAATACTATTGGGCCAAGAATGGAATCTACAACATTGTACGCTATATGTTAGCTTACAGGACAACGTACGACTAATAATTCCCATTTACTAAATAAGTTTGTACAGATCCCTGAACAATTGTTTTGCAATTTTTTTGAATGTGTAGGGCATCATGAATGTCATTGTAGGCATTATGAGTTATTGATGGATGGAACCCCTACCTATGAAATGAAGGCCGAAAATCAGTCTCGCGATCAAGGAACAAGAGTAGCATGCAGAGAATTCCAAAGCCGAGGATGAGGAAGATGGGGCCGAGCTGGCAGATGATGGGGACAAATAATTTTCCATAACTATGGCAAAGCAAGTCACTTTGCACAAAATTGTCCAAACCGCATGCATTCGCTATGTCAATCTCGTAGACAATTCGACCATGTGATAAAGGAATGTTCGATCCTTGTAGAAAAATGAAAGAAAAGAAGACATGGCCCCAACAACCTACGCAGAACATCCAGATGATGATATAGGAGCCCCATGAAGAAGATCATAACATAAATATAATAACAAGACGTAGTATGGCCATTAGTGCAGATAAGGGAAAGTAGCCTGAGACTTATGGGTGGGTGTGTAGGGCTGCTGAGAAAGAACTAGACTTTTATCTTAATTGAGCCAAAGAGACCTTCATCAAAGCAAAGAAAAACTTCACTAAGGCCTCCACCTCAAGAAGCCGGGAGAAAATGCCGAAATCTAGTAAAACACAAGAGGTATCCTTCGTTATTGGCTACTTTTCTAAAGACCTATATGAAGTGGTTGTGCAATAAGAAAGTAGTAGAAGGGTTGTAAGAGCTAATCAACAAGTGCACAAATAAAGAAGATACCACTGGTGAACATTGTAACATACTTCCCAAGCAGACATGGGAAAGGATGGGGAGACCTACACTACAACAGTCTCCTATTCAGCTGCACATGGAAAATCAACAAAAGATTATTCTGATGGGATGCTTATGTGGTGTAACAATAAACATTTTGGGTGTAAGTGCACTGCCTGATTTTGAGCTCATTGAAATAGTGGATGATAGTAACCCATACCCCACGCTATTGGGGATTGATTGGGATATTGATATGGATGCGATAATCAACTTGAAGAGGTAGAAAACTACATTTGAAAGGAAGCTACTCAAGGTTGTTGTGCCACTATACCCTGCTGAGGGACCACATTATATAGAACATGTTCACGACTTTGTGGAGAATGATGATGATATGGGTCGAATATGCAAGATCACGTCGTGAAACAAAGATTGGATAATTACTATGGCTGATGGACAAATTGCATGCGACAATGACGGTTCTTACACCTTAGACTCATACGAAGAGCTTGAAAACTGGCAGAATCGGTTGCATGAAGTATTTACACCACGTTGCAATATGACGAGAAAATCACGGTAGTGTGTCTGAACTAAGGTAAGGAAGCTTCCACATTATGCTAGTTTGACTGATGTGGATCTATTTTCAGATGAATTTGAAAGGGAAGTACCTAAATAACATCGCTTCCAAGCATTGGAGTTGGCACTGCGCACTATGCGTGCCCGTTGGTGGGGTACACACAAGGATATTTTCACTAGATGAAAGGAATATAGAGTAATGATGAGATTAACGATTGTGTATGCTAATACTTGGATGACGGAAAAGTACAATGGAAAGGATGATTCACGTGATCATTTGGCATGATGGACTAAGGCCTCGGAAACTAAATCACAACAAGAATGGGTGTACATTTTTTTCATACCTCATATACAATCCCAATGAACTGGTACTATGAAACGAAGCTTCCCCATGGGACAACTGAATGGGATATCTTAAGAGAGATTTTCTTATTGAATTTCAGCTTTGAGGATGGGTTTGAATGCATTGATGAGGCACTCCAAGAGATAAAAGAAACTATATTCAGAATTCTTAAGGAACCGATCAAATGGGCTCAATCAGATTGGAGTACACAACTACGCCATGTGATAGAATGTCACAATGTGACTCTTGAAGAGGAAGAAGAAAACCCGCAGAATATTAACATTCTAGAGACAGAAGGACAATGCAAATTTGAAGGACCAAATGCAAAAAACCCAGATATATTGGATCAGACAAAAACTAAACAAGTAAATACTGGATCTGAATCAAAGCTTAAGTTCATGAAGGTAGGAGACTATTGGAATGAATATACAGTCAATACAGTGGCAAAATTACTGTGTGAATCTAAAGGGGATCATTGGATATTTGGGCGTTATGAATATTATGTTGTTGACTAAATTCGTAGAATAAAGAAATCATGTGCCAAGAGCTTGATAAGATGTTGGATGCCAATATTATTGAACTAGTAGAAGAATTTTATTGGGTAAGCCCAATGGTTTTCCAGGAGAAGAAACAGAAAGGTGAAATCATGATATGCATAGATCTAAGAGAGATGAATGATGCATGCATGCATGATCCATTTCTAACACCATTTACAGATGAAGTATTAGATAATGCTGGTGGACATCAGGCTTATTCATTTATTGATGGGTTCTCAGGATGCCTATTAGGGTCCTATAATTTTTATAGGATTTCTTGATTATAGTTGATCATTATTATATTTCGGATATTGTGAATAATATTCCATGTTGTAAATTATTTCTAAAGAGACACCAAGTACCAACATTTAAGGAGATTTTTTCATGTAAATGTTTGGATCAGATCAGACTGCATGTATTTCCATTAGAAAGAGATTAGAATCATATTTCCAACAATATGTCGTACACTCAAATTCAATTCCCAGATCAAAGGCAAGAGAAAGTTGAAGTATGCACCAAAAAACAAAGGAGAAATGCCACAAATGGATAAAGTGTTTTCATCTATTTCATAATTCATTTTTTTCTAAGTTCAAAGGAAAATGTTAAAAGGTGCAAGTGGAAAAAATTATTTTTCTTTCATGGTTAAGGTAAAACAGCATTCAAAGCCTAGGGATTTGATCCCACATATGATCAACATACCTCATCCATTTTTAGTCCCCCCTCTCCATTCTTCCTTTACCACTGGGGGATGGGGTCGAGAAAGTAGTTTCTCCCACCGAGCCCTATCCCATACATGTCGTATCCTCATGATTTTTCATGCCCATAACCAAAATCATAAACTTCCCACTACCCCCTCAGAAACTACCTTTCTTGTTAGCTCTTCCTACATGCTCCCTTCCACAACTATCTTGACACATGGCCATGTCCATTATGTAATTGAGTTTCGACCTTGTTCTCACTCCCACCCCATTCACTGCCTGCCACTTGAAATTTTGTCCCCACTCACCTCCATTTCATGTCTCCACATCATCCCCCACCTCCATGTCACCTCCCGCCTCCACCTCATATGTCTGTTTCATGGCCATGTAAAACTACGTTGTTTTCCTAACACAACATTGTACCTTAAAATGTCATTTAAAAATAGCTGAGAATGTATTTTCACATACTAAAAGAGGTTTTTGTTTCTAACTTTCTCTTATACAACAACCCCTCTTCGTTTTCTAATATATGTTATGGTTTGGGAGATGGTAATGATTCTTTGAAGGCATATTTTCAAGAAATTTCCTGTTTCAATCACATTTTCGCAGAGAATATTATGGATAATAAGAGATTAACCTTAGAAAACTAGAATAGGTTTTGGTTCATAAGATTCCAAAAAATAAAAGCCGATCTCATTTTTCACACATGTGTCAGGGATTGAGATATACACTCTCATCATTTTAGTCTATCTTTCCGACGGTGCACTGTCATGTTTTAGTCACTTCTTTATAGAGGATATTGTGGACAATAAAAAATGAATTTTGGTAAACTGGAGGTGCTTTTGTTCCTCATATGCGAAGCTACATAATCCCCACTCATTTCTCTAACATCTATTATGTTTCGGGATATACATAGGTATTACAAGACCATATTCTTTAGAATTTCAAGAGGAAAAAGGTCAAAGACAGTTAGTGACTTGGATGCCACTCATCAAAATGAGTTGCAATGAAATTAAAATTTCTCTTGTTTGTAACCAGAAATCCACGAAGATAGTGCCAAGTAGATTCATTAGTTTTGAATGTCCTATATTTCATTTCTATTTGGGTCAAACAGTTGGAGATATTTGTAACAAATCTTGATATTTTTTCAAGATATTTCAGTTTATAATTTGTATAAATACTTCATCATTTGAAGTAAGAGATGTTGATTTCTGAATTTAATTTCTTTCTGCATATTGTAATATTGAAGTACTGGAGCATCAATAATATAGGAACCTTTCACATGATTCATGTTGTGTGTTAAATGGTGATGTGTTTCTGCTCTTTATTTGTTTGAAAATTGTTATTTCTTTCCTTTGTTATTCTAAATCTGAATTAATGAATAGAAATTGTGATAAATAGGATTCATTATCTAGAATGTCTTATTTTGGCTTTTGTTAATTTTAATGTTTTCCACTGAAGTTAAGTCAAATAATTCTTTTTTCTCTTTTCTTTTTATTGAACCTTACACTTCCCCTTTTCCACCATCCATTTAAATCTTGAAAAGATCCATTTATTGCAACCTAGCTTGCCCTGTGAGAACTCCTTTAAAAATTTAGAAACAAACTCTAGTTTTAGTTTATATACTCCATAGCCTAATGGAATTATAACACTCAGAACAATAAAACCTTTCAAACAAAACAAATAAGTACAATCATAGCTAGCCTAAAACCGCCACAAAACGAAGTAAAATTAAACAGAGATATCCCTCTCTGAAGCTAGTAGGGCTAGATCCCAGCTTCCAAAGTAGTTTTTATGTTGTCCTATGTGTTTAATCACTCAACCTCAAAAATATAGAATGACATTATAGTGGAAACCACTTCAGGGATCTGAAAGTTTTAGGTTCCTAGGAAAAGTATATCAAGTTCGAGATCTGATTACTAATGGTGGATAGTGATCAGACTCAATAATGTTGAATCATCCACCTGAAGGCTCCACAGAGTTTCATGTCAACTAGAAGACTACATTGGTAGAAGAATCCACAAATCAAGACATTCATGGCGACTCCACTGCTTACTGATCAGGTTGTTTCCTAAATACAGGATGACAAGGTATGTGGTAAACCCTATATCTTGTGAATTTATAAAAGAAATCAAGGACCAGTTAGCGGATTTTCAAATAGATGAAGTCTATTCAATGACCTTGCTTCATTGTTTGTGGTCTCTCAAGTATTCTCCTGAACGTAAAACCTGTTTTTTCAAATTAGTTGTTGAAAGGTTTGAAAAGAAGATTGAGCTTTTAGATGTTCAAATCCAATCATATAATTTCCAAGGTCTTAAATAGTTCTTGGAAATTCTTCCTCCTCTCAAATGAGAAATAGTAGTGCTGCATGTTGATGTTGAAATTGAGCATTGTTTTGAGAGTAAATAAGATGAATCATATCAAAAATTGTATAATGATATAGAAAGAATATGTGGAATACCTAATCATGACCATAAATTTGCAAATTAATTTGAGCATCAAGTAATAGGCGATGTCATTCATGATCCCATAGCTATCTATATGGAGACATTTTTCACTGCAGAGTCCCAATCAATTTCTAGTGCCTCCCCTATTTTCCATGATTCCAGAGTTCTCTGTCATGAAGATCAAGCTGATAATCAGTTTCTAGTGCCATTACAATCTCTAGTTATGTCTTCTTAAAAACAGTAAAGGAGCCAAGGTATTGGATCATATTTTTGATTGGCTATATTGGATATTTTACATTGCATAAAGTCAAGCATTTGGTGTTAGAATAGGATTGCATATACATAAATAAGTTTATCGGGTAAGTAGCTTTTCAGAATTTAGATTTTTAGTGTACAACATTGATTTCAGTTGTTAGTTTTCAGTTTTACAATTTGCAATATAGAGTTCAGTTTGTAATTTTAGTTCATATTTCAATACACAAATCAGATTTTTGTTTAAAGTTTAGAACACATGAATAAGGTTTTCAGTTGCAGAGACTTTTTATGATAGAGAAAGTTGTAGATTTTGAATCAGCCCAATGGATCAAGCTACTAGTCTACCATGTTCTTGACACTTCACCAGGAAGTGCCATCCCTAGATGGAACCACTGTTATGGTCCTATAATTTTCATAGGATTTCTTGATTATAGCTGATCATTATTATATTTTAAATATTGTAAATAATATTCCATGTTGTAAATTATTTCCAAAGAGACACCAAGTACCAACATTTAAGGAGATTTTTACATGTAAATGTTTGGATAAGATCAAACTGCAGGTATTTACATCAGAAAGAGATCAAAAGAATCTTTCCAACAATATATTATCATACACTCAAATTCAATTCCTGGATCAAAGGCGAGAGAAAGTTGAAGTCTGCACCACAAAACAAAGTAGAAAGCTCACAAGTGGATAAAGTGTTTTCATATATTTCATACTTCATTTTTATCCTAAGTTCGAAGGCAAAGGTTAAAGGGCAAAAGTGGAAAAATTTCTTTGTGGTTAATGGTTAAATTACAGTAGCATTGAAGGCTTCAGGATTTGATCCCGCATATGATCAATGAACCTAATCCATTTTTGGCACCCCCCTTCACTCTTCCTTTACCACTGGGGGGGATGCAAAAAGTAGTTTCTCTCATCGAGCCCTATCCCCTGTGTGTCACATTGTTGTAATTTCATACCCTCCACACCAAAACCATAAACTAACTGCTACACCCTTTGGAAAACACCTTTCGTGTTAGCTCTTCCCACATGCTCCCTTCCACTCCTATCCCGACACCTGGCCATGTCCATTACATACTTAACTTTTGACCTCACTACCACTCCCACACCACTCACTACCTACTACTTGAACTTATATCCCCACTCACCTCCACTTGATGTATCCACATAATCCCCCAACTCCATGTCACCTCCCACCTCCGCGTCATATGTTCGTTTCATCGCCAAGTAAAACTATGTCTTTTCCCTATACAAAACTGTAATTTAAAATGTGCTTTACAAAACAATTGAAAACATACTTTCAAACAATGAAAGAGGTTTTATTTTATAAATCCTCTTGTCCAAAAACCTCTCTTAGTTTTCTGATAGCTGTTATGGTTTGGGAGATGCTAAAGATTCTTTGAAGGCATATTTTCAAGAAATTTCTTGTTTCAGTCACCTTTTTGGATTGAATATTGTCAATAATAAGAGATTAACCTTTGGAAATAGGAAGAGATTTTGTTCATAAGATTCCAAAATACAAAATCCTAACTCATTTTTCACACAGGTGTCAGGGATTGAGAGATACACTCTCATCATTTTAGTTTATTTTTCTGACTATGCACTGTCCCGTCTTAGTCACCTTTTTGCACAAGATATTGTGGACAATCAGAAATGAGTTTTGGTAAAGTGGAGGAAATTTGTGTTTCTCGGATGCTAAGCTACAAAAAACTCTCTCCCTTTTCTAACATCTATTATGGTTTGAGATATATAAAGTTATTATAGGACCTTATTTTTCAGAATTTCGGGAGGAAAATGGTCAAAGACAGTTAGTGACTTGGATGCCACCACATCAAAAAGAGTTACAATAAAATTTGAATTGCTCTTCTTTGTCACAAAAAATCTACAAAGATAGTGCCAAATAGATTCATTAGTTTTGAATTTCCTAAATTTCATTTCTATTTGTGTAAAATAGTTGGAGATATTTGTTACAAATCTTGATAATTTTTCATGACATTTTAGTTTACAATTTGTATAAATACTTCATCATTTGAAGTAAGAGATATTGATTTCCGAATGTAATTTCCTTCTATATATTGTAATTTTGAAGTACTGGAGCATCAATAATACATGGAACTTTCACATGATTCATGTGGTGTGTTAAATGGTGATGTGTTTCTCCTCCTTATTTTTTTTAATGTTGTTATTTCTTTCCTCTATTATTCTAAATCTGAATTAATCAATAGAAACTGTGATAAATAGGATTCATTATCCAAAGTGCCCTATTTTGGTTGTTGTCAATTTTAATGTTTTCCACTAATGTCGGGTCACATAATTCTTAATTTCTCTTTGGTCTCTACTGAACCTTAAAAATTTTCTTTTCCACCATCCATTTAAATTCTGAAAATATCCATTTATTGCAACCTAGCTTTCCCTATGAGAACTCCTTTAAAAATTGATCAAAAAACTCCAGTTTTAGTTTATAGACTCCATATCCCAATGGAATTATAACACTCAAATCAACCAAATCTCTCAAACAAAACAAACAAGTACAATCACAGCTAGCCTGAAACCCTCACAAAACAAAGCCAAATTAAGCAGAGAGATCCCTCTCCGAAGCTAGTAGGGCTAGATCCCAACTTCCAAAGTGGTTTTGATGTTTTCCTATGTGTTTACTCCCTCAACCTCAAAAATACAGAATGAAAAAAATACCATAAAATAGAGATTGACTGGAAGACCAAAGAAAGACAAGCTTCGCGATGGAGTCGGGTTGATTTCAATATACAGTAATTCCATTCGGATTGAAGAACACACCTACAATTTTCTCCAAGGTAGTAATTGTGGAGTTCAAGGAATTTATTCACACAATTTTGGATGTTTATTTTGATGATTGGATTGTGTTTGGGTTGGTGAAGCACCATATTGCAAGTATGCACATTATGCTAGATAGATGTCAAAGATATCAGATCATGCTGAATTTGAAGAAGTGCATATTTTGTGTGTCCTTTGGAATTTTTCTCGTCCATGTAGTATGTAAGCAAGGATTGATGGTAGACCATGTGAAGATCACTGTGATTATGAATTTGGAATTTCCCAGGAATGTGAAATAGTTGTGTGTGACCTTGGGGCACACTGGGTATTATAGAAAGTATATCAAGTAGTATGCTCAGATAACCTTCTGGATGGAAAAATTATTGAAGAAAGATGCGATGTTCTGTTGGGATGAAGAATTTCAACACATTCTAGATATGCTAAAGTAAAAGATGGTCACTATGCCCATTTTCATGTTTCCAGACTAGAATAAAAAATTCCATGTGCATTTAGATGCTTCTCGTATTGTGCTCAGTGCAGTATCAACATAGTAAGGAGAAGGAGAAATTGATCATCTGATAGCCTTCGTGAAAAGAAAGTTATCAAATGTTGAGAAGAATTATTCCCCTAGAGATTGCGAAGGTCTAGTGATGGTCTACATGCTGTGAAATTTTAGGCATTATTTTTTGGGTGGAAAATTTAACATGTATACAAATCACTCCACGTTGAAGTACCTAGTCAATAAGCTTGTGTTGGGGGGTGGGGGAATCTTCTTATGGTTATTTGTTTTCAAGAATATGACTTTGAAGTCATTGTGAAGCCAGGAAGGCTAAATTTAGGACCAAACCACCTTTCAAGTATTGAAATGGGTGAAGAACCAAATAGTTTGGAGGAAGGACCGTCGAATCCACAACTCTTTGCGGTGCGCATCAAAGATGACCATTTTGTAGATATCATTCAATTTTTAACCATAGGTACAACTCCAGAAGGATATTCCACTCAGTAGAAGAAGGAATTAGTAATTCGTTCTACATAGGTTTCAACGGTTTTTGGTCACTTATAAAAGATGGGAGCAGATCAAATATTGTGAAGGTATATTCCAGAATTTGAACACGATAGCATCCTCATCGAAGTACATGGAGGAGTAGCAGGAGGACACTATGGAGGAAAAGTGACTGTGCATAATATTTTGTGGGCAGGGTTATGGTGGTTGACATTACATAAGGATTCCAAGGCATACTACAAGGTGTTCGATGCTTGCGAGAGGATAGGGAAGCCTTCATGAAGAGATGAATTGCCTCTAAATCCTCAGGTTTTGTTGCAGGTATTTGATAAGTAGTGTATTGATTTGATAGGTGCAATACAACCACTAGGAAAGAAGATGATCACTCGTTATATTATTACTGCAACAAAATATTTAACCACCTGGGAAAAAGCGTAGTGAGTGAAGTATTGTACAGCTTCCATAGCTGCAAATTTTTTATTTGAATATTTCTTAACACAGTTTGTTTGCCCTAAGGTGTTGATTAGTGATCGAGGTACACATTTCTTGAATGAAGCAATCAGTGTGATGCTTGAAGAATTCTAGGCATACCACCAAAAGAGCATGCCTTATCACCCACAGGTGAATGGAATAGTGGAAAAATTTAACAAAATCATGGAGAACGTGATGATAAAGGTTTGTAACACACAAAGGAATGACTGGGATGTGTGCGTACCCATAGTTCTATGGGCATATAGGATGACTTCCAAGAAGTTGACAGCCGAATCACTGTTCAGGTTGGTCTACGGAGTTGAAGCAGTGATGCCTATGGAATATATTGTGCCAAGTGTACATATTGTAGCCTTGGGGGAGATGGTGGATCACAAGACCTTGGAGGAATGGATCGTGCAGTTGATGGAGTTGGAAGAGGATTGTTTCTTTCTAGATTTCACTAGCAAGTAGAAAAGGAATGAAAAAAGCGTGGCACGATTGACATATTAAGTTCTGCACTTTCAAGGTGGATGATTTAGTGCTACTATATGATAGAAAATTCATGAAGTTTCTGGGGAAATTTTAAATGCACTAGTTAGGGCCATGTGTTATTAAGGAAATCATGGATGGTGGCGTAGTTCAGCTCGCAAAGCTAAATGGGGAGCCATTCCCTGGGAAAATGAATGTAAGTAGGTTGAAAGTGTGTATAGGGGAACCTGGCCCTGCACAATGACTATATGCTTACAAGACAATCTTAATGCTCCAGGCAATTGCAGAGGTGAGGGAGACTTTAAACTACATTGTTCAAGAGGAAAAAAATACAGAAAAGGTGTTGCACGATGGATGAAAAAGGTACCACGAATAATACTATGAAACATGAAGCTGCGACACATGGAGTTGGGAAGGGTGAGTTGTGCCACAAGGGATGGTGCCATGTAGTCAGGTCCAAAAATAATAGTTTGAGTTATTATTCATGAATGTATGGGAAAAATCTCATTAGGATGAGTGGGTAGGCGAAATTTATGGGGAAGATATTTAGAGATATTCCTCCAAAGATGCATTTATGTTCAAAAAACTGAGCGAACAGTCGGATTTGATTTCAAAATTACCTATAAATCGAGCATGTTGGTTTGCCAAAGAATACTTGGCATTCTGACGATTGTGTGTGAGCCCTCTTTCCCTCTATATGAGGTGGTAAGTTTCAAAGGATTTATCTTTAAGCCCGATATTTGAATCCTAACCTGAGTGGAACCAGAAGATCTACTTGAAAAAATATCCACGCCAGTCAGTTCCGAAGCCACTATGTCTCAAGTGGAAGGACCTAAAGTCATGTCCATGGAAGCTACGCCTTGAGTCCCTATGGCACCAATGTTTCCTAGACCAAACAAATCATCTACTGAGGAGAAGCTAAACAAACCTATACCAGCGAGGCAGTCACGAAGGAAGAACCCAAAGGTTCGACAAAAAGAAAAAGAGGACATGGTGAAGCAGTGAGAGAAACCAGTATACTTAGAGGTAAAGGAACTTTGTGATGGAATTTAGGATTTATGAGCACATTCACGATATCTACACTGTTGTTGCCCGAGGAGGTAGTTTTTGAAGACAAATTGTTAGCGCACATCCCAGTACTAAAAATGGGCGATTGAGGTCTTTTTGGCCATGTTAAATTCCCTCACCTAGCTACCAATAAGTACATGATGAATATTTATTATAAAGAAGCTGGGGTAACGAGGTTGGAACCCATGAAATGGGTCAAAGGCATTGAGCAGGCTAGATTACTACATATACTTTGCATGCCAAACTTCCACCGATCAATCATCAACACTGTTTGTGTGCACCAGCTACTCGCGATGGTGCATGATGGGTGATTATGGCTTGGTGAATCCATCCTTATAACTGATATTCTCATTCATAGAATTACGAAGCTTCCCTATAAAGGGGTGGTCCTTGCCAAGGAGTTTGGAGGAAAAGGGAGAGAAAACTAGTTGGTGGATAAGATGAAGACAAAGTTTGGGCTAATAAAAAAGTCGCGTGGATACTCTATCCACTTAATTGAATACTAGGTGGTGTAGTTTTCTACCCAAATTATAGCAAGGAATATAGTGAGGAAATGTCACGTGGACAAAGTTCCAGCACTAGTGGCTTCATTGGTTGCACACTGTGCAAAGGGGGTGTAGTACAACTGGGCACAATACTTATGTAAATAATTCCTAGCGAATTGTCATGAAGCATAGGAGGAGAGGAAGCAGTTTCACTATGCCTATCTCCAATTGTTAATTGTATTAGTAGCATGGTGATTGCTGGAGGATAGTCAGTTGCCTCCACAGGAGGAAGATTTACTAGAGGCAACAAAGTTCGCTTCGCTATGGTCGACATGGATCTAGAGCAAATCATAGAGTCAAATGTTTTATGGATACTAGTTGATATGGACCCACACACATTGATAGCTTAGAGGCCAAGGTTGTATCCAACCTTTTTTAAGAAACTATGGGCCTTTGTGGAGTTTAAGGTCGACTTCCATAATATTTTTATCTGGGCGAGGCAAGACCATAAGAATATCTAGCACAACTTCCCATACCTAGTCTCGTAGAAAGACGTATAGGAAATTGTGGGGAGTTGGCTAGAAAAGTGGTGAAAACCCATGGGTATTCGCATAGGTACCAGTCAGGGTGGAGAAATATTGACTACAGAAATCAAAGTTGTGTAGAAATGAAAAAAGGAAGCATAAGCAGTGACCCACAAATTGGCGGAGGAAAGAAAGAAGTAAGCTCCTAAGGAAGGTACTAAAAAGGAGTGCACTAAGAAAGAGTGTGTTGAGACAAAGCACACTGACACAGTGGAAGTTGAAGCATCGACTTCCCATCATACTGAGGAGAAAGAATTTTCTGAGAAGGGCAGAGACAGAGGGGAGGAGCAGAGTACTCCCTTCACATTGAAGAAGCAGAGTAAGTAGACAAGTTCTGTGCCAAGAAAAAAGAAAAAGTTAGATAAGCAAGTGCGCATTGTGTTTGTTACCTATATCAATAGGTTTCATATTTCATGATTGGTTATAAAAGGTCCAAATATGCTCTTCTTTGATGATGCAAAGATCCCATATTTCCATAAGGAGACAAGGTGTGTCTATATCTTGATAAGGACTCAATTTTGATGGATGGTCCAACAGCCTAATCTGGATCATGCCATGTTTAAATTTCCTGTTGTAAAATAGAGAAAGAAGTCTGTCCAAACTGTCTAATCTTGGCAGACAAGTAGTTCAGGTAGAGAAGAAAGGTTCCCAACAGTTTAATCCGGGACCTTGGAAGAAATAAGGGTAGAATTTGATAGAAAATCAAAGGAAAAAGCCAGAAAAAGAAAAGGCACACAAAGGGTCTGCAAGTCCAAGTGCACCCTCCAAGAAGAAAATATGCTAGGCAAAGTAGCTGGGTAGGTAGATGGGGTTGTAGAAGTGACATTCAGTTCAAAATTTGACTTTGATGGTCAAAATGAGAGAAGCAAAACAAAGAAGCATGTCTAACCTCCCTTCCTTCCCTTTTTTCCATTTGTTACTAACAACCCCTCATGAGTTAAAATGCAGGGAAAGATTTATGGTTTCATGGAGGTTCTTCATCCTTTAAAGGCCACATTTCCTATGTAACAATCTTTTCATTTTGATCTACTCCCTAAACTAAGTATGTTTCAAACAAACTCAGTGACATTCCCCCTCACTTACCCCCTTCATCCATATTAACCTCTAATTCTACTATGTAACTCCCCTATCTTACCCTTCCCCTACTAGTATTAACACCATGGTGTATAAACCCCAAAGTTTGTATAAATATCCCTCCCCTTGGCATTATAGCCATATGATCTTTTAAAAAGGAATCAAAATCACACCTGGTCACTTTGATGAACCTCCATGTCATCTGTCTCCCTATTCCAAGTCATGTCACTCATTGAACCTTCATTTGCAAAGAAAGACCCTATAAAAACCCCTTCCTACCCATAACCCCTTTTTGAAATTATGGAAAAACCCAAGAAATCCCAAAAAACGCCCTATTCCAAGGTTGCCCGCCCGAAATATTTAAACGAATATTTTAATTGGCCGGCGGGTCCCTCCCCAACCTGCATGACCCGTCGGAGGACCCGCCAGCCGTCCGATCTCCGTCGCCCAGATCTTACGGTGGGTGGCCAATTTCGCTCCCCAATCTGCCGACCTTTAGCGTCCAGGGAAAGCGGTTTTCCGCCCCGTACAGGGACGCGTGGCAGGCGATGGGGTTGTTCGGAGCCCCCCTCCCCAATACCTTCTTTGCCCAAAGGTGGTGCGGGGAACCCGCTTACCACCATCCCTGTTACCACCCTCCCTCCTACGTCATGCGCACGTCATCCTGACGTCACCTCCACGCAGCCCTGCCACCGCATCTACCAGCCACTGTGTCCTACCACCCTGGCTCACACCTCAGCGCCACGTCACTTCCGTACCCGGGCCCCACCATGATGTCATGCTGACGTCATTGGCGGAAAAGCGCCAAATGCACACTTTTTCCAAATTTAACGTTATAAACAACAAAATGAGCCGTTTTCAGTCATTTTCATGCGCAAAAGGAGCCGTTGTCGACCAGCTGCCGCGAAATTTGTCCTCCAGCCATCAAATTCAACATTTCAACTACTACAAGTCCAGAATTCGATGGCATTAAGCCTCCACAAACCGGCCCGCAAGCTTCCAAGCCAGTTTTTCTAGGTATTTCGCCAGTTTTCCCACTTTGCCCATGCATTCCAATTCTCTGTAAAAAAATTCACCATTAAAACACTGGTAAAACTACTGAATTCAGCTCTTCCTGTTACCTGAAGTAAACCCAAGCAACCTGCACCACCCCTGAACCATAATTTGACATTGGAGTGCTCATTCCACGGGCTGAAACCGTAAAATTGCCCCCGAGGTGCTCGACATTGTTCCCTTTTGCCAAGTACAGGCCACCTGCATTCTTATCAGAGAAACATCACTATCTCTGCAAACTTTCCATTAGCAATTCACGTCCCTGTGAAATTTGCAGCAAACTACAAAAGCCAGCTTGCATTTTCCACTGAAAGAAGGACACCAGACTGTGTTTACAGTTGACCTGCTGCTAAAAGTATTTAAGGAATTGTCAAACCATTACCTCTACCTGTACAGATTTAGATTATATCATGGCAGCTTTTGCATCCTCATCCTTCAGTACAACTTCTGCATCCTCATCCCTCAGTGTGGCCCCACTAAATCAAACAAATAAGGAGCTGGAGGCCTTGCCATTCATTGACAAGAATTGTCTCATTGAAGACTTTGAGGGAAACAGGGACTTCTTGCAGACCTTCTCTCAACTGATGGAAGACTATAAGGATGGGCATGGTACACATGGGATTTGGGAGTAAAACCTGCCCTATTACTGTCTCCCAGCTGTGAATGTTTTCTCTGAAATCATTCACCTATGTGCTGAACACTATGATGTGCAGCACAGAGCTGTTATTAATCCATCAGGGAGGATCCTCATCTACATAAATGTTGAGTCCAGCAACAAGATGTTACAGTTTGATCAGACAGAGTTGTTGATCCCATTCTCCATGAGTTATTTGCTGGAAGCTGGTGACAAGATGACCAAGAGCTGCAAAAGGTCACCAGGACCTTCATGAGACCTGAGTGCCAGCCTACAGGGCCACCTCCTTATCTAAATATACATTTCAATGATGTAGGCAGGCTGTTACTAGACATGATAGCCTATGTGTTTGGATACCAAAACCGTGAGCATGTGGATAAAGCCATGCTAGTGTTGTTGTCTGTTTACAGCCCACGCCAACCCCTTGCCCGAAAGTATAACTTTGCTAACTTCATAGCCAATAAAATTCATGATCAATTGATCAAAGTGGATAGACAGGGGGTCTTCAGATACTCAGCTTACATCTACCATCTGTTCATGTTTCATCATTCTGAAGCCTTCCCATGCTACATCAGAAGGCTGGATCATAGAGGGGACAGAAGATTTGTCATCTTCTGGACCTCGGTTTATCACAAGGTCACAAATTCACCCTATACCTACTGTGAATTTGTTGATCAGTTTGTATACCCAATCTCTTGCACGCTGATGAAGTCCCCTCCTCCCAGGATATCTAATGAGATAAAGAAAGCTCTGCAGCTTTCTAAGACAAACAAAATAGGTGACTGGTACCTATATGAACACCATACTGTATTCAGGGTCTATGGATGTGAACTCTGTCCATACAGGCTCCCCAAATATGTACCTATGAGGTTGTTTGCCTTGGAGTATTACAAGCAATTAATTCAGTTAGACCTCACCCACTTCCACAGCTCCAAGAAAAAGGCCCACCTTAATTTCAAAAATGAGTTGGGCCCCTTCATCATGAACAAGAAGGAAGGATGGGAAGCGGCAGACTTGATCCTTAAGGACAAATACAAGCTGTCTTATAGTTTTCTATGGGTCCATTATGACCCTCAAGGTTTCATCACTGCTAGGAGAACTAAGCATAGGCTCCTAGGTATTAAGCATTGCCACTACCCACACATATAAAAATATGCCAACTTACAAGAATGGCAGTTGGACACTCTAGTTGAGAGCTCAAGTAAAGAAGAAAGAGTGCTTAAAAATATGAAAGAGCTTGAGAAGACAATTGACTTGGATTATGTGCAGCGGATACCTTTCAAACCACCTTACTCGGTAGGAGAAGGGACCTCGGTTACAAGGACTGCACCACAGGCACATTCTACAACAACAGCAGCAATAGACAAAGGCAAAGGCATAATGGGTGCAGAGGATGAAGCAGGAAAGGAACAGTCAGCCCCTCAAACAGAGCAGCTGAAAGAGCAGCAAAAAGAGTAGCAAACAGTGCAACTGAAAGAGCAGCAAACAGAGCAACAAACACAGTAGATGAAAGAGCAACAAACAGGGCAGCAACAAGGACAAACTGTTCTGCCACAGACTGGGCTGCCAGAAACCCCCATAATGCAAACACCACCACCTCAAACTGAGCCATTGACTGCCCCAGTTTTGCAGACCCCAGCACACGAAGAAAGGGGAATAAAAAGAGAAAGAGAAGAGTCCACTCCTCTCAGTGGATCCTCCCACCAGCCAGAAGCCAAAAGGCAAAGGGCAGACTCCCTAGAGGTGGAAGACATTACTGAAGATGTCTTGAACAGTACGCCAAAGGACAGGGAGGGCAGCCAGCACACAGGGACAAGCTCCTTTCAGCAGGAGCAAACTTTACAGATTAGCTTGGAGGTGTCCTCTCCATCACAACAAAGCAAGAAGCCCATGAGCACCAAGGCTTCTTTTAAACAAATAAAGGCTTAGAATGAGCTATTGAGGGCTGAGGTATACAAACAGTTCATAGATGCTACACCAGCCCTGCAGGAGAGACTGATGTCTGTTTATGACATCCAAGAAGAGAAAATGATATTCAGTCATTTTAAGCCCAAAGGGCCGCAGCCTAAGACAACTGCAAATTTCATAAGGACAAGGGTGGAGGTCCTAGCTAAAGACATACATTCCATGGACCAGATTGAACTCCACAAGCAGACTGGGGAGATGGTCTATGCCACCTTGGTAGAAAAGGCCACATTGGCCCATGAGCTGAAAGAGTCCTTAAAGAACACCAACACTCAGCTAGATATTGAGAGGATGTCCTCTAAGGCCAAGGACAATAGAATAAAGTCTCTTGAGGAGATCATTATTGATCTAGGGCATGATCCTAGTGATCCGACAGGTGTAAAGGCCCTCATGAAGAAGAAGGATGCTGATCTTAATGCATTAAGGAAGAGATTGAAGCTGTCGCCCACTGAGCACCCCCAAACAGCTGAGCTTCAAAAGCAAAAACAGGTTGAGGACTACCTAGACCTCTTATTGCAGCAGGATCAGAGGATCCATGAATTGGAGAAAGAGCTGGAGGGAGAAATACAAGACAAACAGGGAGAATCTACTTCCCAAGCTCCTCCAACTACTTCCACAACAACAGCAACATCAGGGGCAACAGTGGCCCCCACAACAGAAGCAGCAGGCACATCAGCAGCCCAAGAGGCCAATCTAAGTATAGAGGAATTGACCAAGGCTGTCAAAGAGATGGAACTCCAGGCCATTGAAATAAGGAAAGCCAAGGAGAAATTGGCAGAGCTGGAGTCCAAATATGACAAGTCTAAGGTAACTGTGGTAGAGCAGGGCAGAGAAATAAAGGCCCTCAAGGACAAGATAAAGGCCTTAGAAAAAGAATTGAATCTGGAAACAGCCATGGCCGAAATAAAAAGGATCTTATGGGCCAAAATAAGCAAATCCATCACCCAACAATGGAAATAAATAAAAATGATACATCAGCAGATGGAATTGCTGGGCCAAGCACATATAGAGATTAATAAGGCCAAAACACTGCTGGGAAACAGACCAGAATAGGCGAACAGAATGATAGACTTCCTAAACATGCAGGAGCAGGAGGAACTGGGAGCCATAGGTATCCCCAACAGAACAGAAGCCGTTCTCATTACCAAGAAAGTGCACACTCTCAGGAATTATGTACAAGCTGTGGAGAGGAAGTGCTATGAGATCACAGCAGATGTGGAGGAATTCAGGGTCAAGTTGGCAAAACTGCAAGCAAAAGGCCTGCCCAGCCTCATAACTGGTGCAGGAAAATTAGTCTCCCAGGATCAGTTTGCCAACAGAATGGTAACATACATCGAGAATCAGATTACTGCATCTAGCAGTACATCTGAATAGACAGGGCCTCCCTCAGGACAGAGTCTATCTGATAAACTGGGAGGCCTATTCTTTATTGAAAACGAAGTGAACCACCTTTTTGAGACTCCTCCTAATTTTTTTAGGTATACAGAGGCCGATGAGACCTTAATAAAGATTAGGAGGCATCAGATGCCTAAGAAAGACTGGTGGCAAGCAATGCTTAAAATTATGCCACGGTAGCTCCAGCTGTTCGGTCACTGCTAGCTCCAGGTCAATACAAGACAAACAGAAGGATAAAGTGAGCATTAAAAGCAGTTGAATGCTGACTCAGCATGTAGACTATGACAGCTAGCCAAAAGATAAAGAAATGCGCAAATTTTGGCGGTGTACCCTTAGCCAACTCCAAGAGCCACCAAGTCAGCAGTCTCTGACCATTTTCTGACAGCTAAGGGACTAAAAGTAATTACAGCATTTACTCTCTCAGCGCGTGCACTCCAGCAGTTGGTTGAGCATTTATGGAACATTTACTCTCCATTCAGATATTTTCTTATGTAAATTTTGTATATATACTCCCCTTAGTAACCCATAAGGGGTTAGGAATTTTACTCTGAGGCATGTATACTCTGTACTTTCAGAAAAGTTTAATACAAAGAGCAATTTTAGCTCAGTCATTTCCTGGAACTCTGGTGTCTTGTTGATAATCTAAGTGTTGTTGCAGAATCCCTGTGTTGTCTGGTGGAATGATATGTTTTCTTTAAACTCTCTTCTGTTTCCTTATGTTATTTCATTTTCATGTTTCCATCATATCTGGCAATAAAGAAAAAGAATAGTTCAGGATATGTTTCTTTGCACCCTGTGCTCAATCTTATATTGCTTTAAATTTTTTCTTCAGGATTAAAATAAACATGAATTCTTAAATGTTCATGTTATATTTAGTTCCATGTTGTGAATGTTATCTAGAAATTCTTAAATGCTTCCAGGTAACAATTTCTTTCTTTTCATATCAGTTTATAGAAAGATCCTTAAGTGTCTTTCTTATACTGAACATATCATACCCAAACTCAATTTCAAAGCATTATTCCTCAGACAACTATCTTGCTCTGCAACTTTCATTACAAGTATCAACACAACACACCAAACCAAAGGACCACTGACTCCATTGCCCAATGTCATGCGAGATTCCGGTAAAAGCATACACGTTTTGACTGAACCTTTCCAAGCAAACAATTAAACCAAATTTGAGCCTTACATCTCGCCTAAAATACCATCAGAACAGAGACAAATTATAAGGAGAGAGCCCTCTATGATTACAGCTTGGCTAGAAGCTGCAATCCAAAGATTGGTTAGTAGTTACCCCGGCCGTATTCCCTTAGAGTCAAAGGGAACAACCTGGGTGTTAACATAATGGCGACTCCACTGGGAACGTTCAGGATCTAGAGATGACTGTATATCTACCAGGAATCACACCCAAAATCTGAACATCAGTCAAGAAACCTTCAAACTGCTCCCAAACAAACATTTGCAGCCTTAAGGTAGAGCTGACTCAGATATCCTTTATTCCCAATACAGATACACATAGTCTTTCAAACTCCTGTCCAGTCCTTGCTATACAAATCTTTAAAAAACTTAGAAAGACTAGCTCAGAAGCTGGCTCCCAAGAAGAATCTTCGGTACACTAGGGCTAATCCTGATTCCAACCCTCCTAATGTCTTTGAAAATCCTAATACAATCCCCAAACTAATTAGGAATCAGCAAAAACAAAATAACCTTGCTGACCTTAGTCCAGAGACAGTTCACCCTAACCCCATCTCCACTCCAATCAAAGTATTATTCCGTTCTACCCCTAATTCTCCTAGTTCCCCATCCACATCTCAAAGCCCTCCACCCACATCTTCTTCACCCACACATATTCCCTTAACTAACGCTCTAAATCCCTCCATACCTATTACCCCTGTGGTACCCACTGTTCCTTTTGTCCCAGTTTCCCTTGTCAATCCCCAAAATATTGTCAATATGGCCATGAGGTATGCACCTCTGCAACTACCTGCCAATCCTGTGGCCTTACCTCAAGATTACCAATCCAAAGTCTCATATTTTGACTCCACTGGCCCTTATTCTGCTATTCAGCATGCTAAGAGAATGCAATATCATTTTGAAAACTATGAGATAGATGATGAGAGTGTGAGGATGAGAATATTTGTTCAAAGCTTGACAGGTGATGTTCGAACTTGGTTCAGATCACTTCCTGCAAATACCATCACCACCCCTGATGAGCTTTACCAATCTTTCACAAACAGATGGGAGAAAACGAAGGATCCACTACATATACTTGGTGAATATGACATGATTAAGAGAGATCCTCAAGAGATAGTTCTGGAATACTATGCTAGGTTTAATAATGTATATAATGCAATACCTCAAAACCTGAGACCTCCCCCTGACTTGGCCTTATATAAATTTCCAGATGGATTTGACCCAGACATGGCTTACTAACTAAAAGAAAGAGCCCCTCAAACCCTCGAAGAAGCTCAGAAGGTTGCTGTAACAGTTGAGGCAAACCTGATTGCTAAGAGGAACATGGCTAGATTAGAAAAGAGAGTTGCCTTTAAGGAGGAACCCTCAACCTTTGACCAAAAATTAGATGCAATAATTTCTGGTATGAAGAGGTTGGGCGATAGGGTAGAGTCTGTGGAAAGAAAGTCTTCATGGGAGGTACCACCAAATAACTCTAACATAAATCCAAACTTTAGGAGGAACCAAAACCCTAGTGGGGGCAAAGCCAACAATGATCTAGAAATCAGACCTCCATTTCAAGAGAACTATGCTGAAGCTTCCACATCAGCTGAGCTCAATGAAGACCCTGAGATTAATTTGATAGGTCTAGATGGTGAAAGCCAAGTCTTCTTATCCCAAGAAGATACTGACAGTGATGAAACCAAAATGTTCCAAACTAAAGCAAGTGAATCCTTTGATTTTAAACAAGGCTATGACACTGCTGTTTATGAAGTCCATAAACAATACAAGCTAAGGAGCAAAACAGTGAATGTAAACCAGCCTAAAAAGATAAGGGATAATCACCAGCCTAAAAGAGTCATAGTCACACAGCCTGATGAAAAAACAAATTTACCTACAAAAGAAGTGGTCATTGAAGAGGTCACTGAACCATGGTCCTTGAAAGAACAACCTATGGCCACTTCACCTTCCCAACCTGATTCAAGTATTACTCCCCAAGAGATGAGTAACACAGATAAACCCCAAAGTCGAGATAAAAATTAAGAAAAGGACCTAATGGACAAAGAAAAGACTGCTATCCATAACCCTAAGACCCAATCTGAAAGGCCCTTTGATCTAGGAACTGAAATTGGCAAGCTTAAGGTAGCAATTCCTCTCCCAGAACTAGCCAAGCATGATATCTATAAACTACAGATCAACAAGTCCCTTCAACTCACCAGCAACAAGGATGATGTCAATTTGTTGGATGATACCCCAGAACTTCTGTTTGGGCCAGAAGTGGATGGAAAAACAGTAGTCAAAGGGGTATTACCTTTTTATGTCAGCTTACATATTCATGATAAAATATTGCACAATGCAATGTTTGATTCAGGTGCCTCTCATAACCTCATGCCTAAAGCAGTCATGGAAAGACTGAATCTAGACATAACAAGGCCATACAAGGACCTGTTCTCCTTTGACTCCAGCCAAGTCAAGTGTTTAGGTCTCATAAAAGACTTATGTGCGTCCCTGGTTCAATACCCAAACAAAACAATTCTAATGGACGTGGTAGTTGCTGATATCCCACCTAAGTATGGGATGATGTTATCAAGATCGTGGGGATCCAAACTCCAAGGTTCCCTACAATTAGACATGTCATATGCCACTATCTCTGTGTTTGGGAAACCAAAAAGACTGTACAGAGAAACCCTCATGAAATACATGGTCAGCAGTGAAGAAAAGCCTCAAAACTTTCCAATATATGTTGTCCATTCAGACATAGACTCGTACATTCTCTTTAATAGCAGCACAATCCTCTCAAAGAACAACGTTGAAACTGAGATACTCATACAAGAGGAAGACTCTGATGAAAAAATTACCACTCACAAAACAACAGTAAATCAAATACTAGACACTACTGGTAATCTAAACATCAAGCATACTAGAGCAAGTGATGAAACTGTCCTGGAAGACAAGCCAGAAGAAAAACCAAAACTTCTACTTACGTTACCATCCCATGAACAGATCATTAAAACTTCTTCCCAACAGGACATTCTATGGTTCCTTGAATTTGATGGCTCAGTCAACAAGTTAGGGGCAGGAGCTGGAGTTTGGGTACACAATAGAGAAAATAACTATGCGGAAGGTAGAGCCTATAGATTAAACTTCAGATGTACTAATAATATGGCATAATATGAAGCTCTCCTACTAGGCCTCAAGTTGGTACAATCCCTACAAGCCATAAGAGTATCAATCCTAGGGGATTCAGACTTAGTTATCCAATAGGTGAAAGGCAATTTTGTCACCAATGATAAAAGACTCAGGTCTTATAGGTCTGCTGCCACTGAGCTACTAGAGTCTTTTACTGAGTTCCAGATTACCAAAGTGCCTAGGGCTCAGAACCTTCATGCTCATAGTCTAGCCACGTTCGCAAGTACCTATAAGCTCCCTTTTGAGCCGCATCACTGTTTTACAGCTGAAGTAAAACACAGACCAACTGTCCCAAACAATGTAAAGGACTGGCAGGTGTTTGATAATGACACACAATTAAATAATTTTCTGACTTTACAAGAAGAGTTTTCAGGTCTAAACATAGACACTGAGACAGCAAGTCAATCGCAAATACTTAAGACATAAAATCAACCACAAATACATGGCAAACACACCAGTCAAACAATATCACCCAAAACAGCCAATCAAATGCTACATCCTACAATCTTCAACCGACACAACATACAAGAAATCCAACAGGTTGAAAGTGAGGAGATAGCTGAATATGAAACTGAGATGATACAATTAAAGGATAATTTTCTTCCAATAGGCTTAGCTCCTTTGGAAGACACTTTTGATTCCAACGATGTTCCCAATAAACCAAAATTGCAGCCCCTAAACACCACTATAGAAGAGCATAACCTTGGGACAATTGAACAACCCAAAATCATAAAATTGTCTGCTGCATTACCTCCTGACCAAAAGCCCAAATACATTGACCTTTTTAAGGAGTTACAAGATGTGTTTGCATGGAGTTATGAGGATCTAAGATCCTATGATACCTCTGTGATACAACACACTATCCCACTAAAGCCAAATCAGAAACCTTTTAAACAAAAACTGAGAATTAACCCTATGCTCCTCCCAGAAATGGAACAAGAGGTACAAAAAATGTTCAAAGCAGGCATTATAGCACCAATCAGATTTTCTGATTGGATTTCAAATTTGGTCCCCACAAGGAAGAAAACTGGGGAAATTAGGCTCTGCGTTGATTTGAGAAACCTCAACCAAGTATCATTAAAAGATAGCTATCCCCTACACAAGATGGATCACATCCTGCAGAGAGTAGTAGGGGCCTCAAGGATTTCCTTGCTTGATGGCTTCTCAGGCTTCAACCAGATCTTAGTCCATCCTGATGATCAGGACAAAAATGCATTTACAACCCCATGGGGGACCTTTAAATATGTTAAAATGCCTTTTGGTTTGAAAAATGCAGGGGCAACATTTCAAAGAGCCATGGATATTTCTTTTTCCAAAGAGATTCATGACTTTCTAGTCATCTACTTGGATGACCTTACACCTTTCTCAAAATCAGACCAAGAACATATACAACATTTGAGACAGATCTTTCTAAAATGCAGAAAATATGGAATCTCTTTGAATCCCAAAAAATCCCTGTTTGGCTTAGAGGAAGGTAAATTATTGGGCCACATCATTTCTAAAGATGGCATTAGAATAGATCCGGATAGGATACAAGCTATCCTACAAATGCCCCACCCAAGAAATGTCAAAGAACTGCAAGGATTCTTGGGAAAAATCAATTTGTTGAGGAGGTTTGTCCCAAACCCGGCTGAGCTGAGCAGATTGCTAAAAAACATGCTAAAAAAGGATTCCAAAGTTAAATGGACAGTGGAGGCTAATCAAGCTTTTAAAGGCATCAAGTTTTCCCTTACCCAAACCTGTGTCCTAACTAACCCTCAGTTTGATAGGGAGTTCATCATATTCTCCTTTGCCTCTGAGCACACAATTGTTGTAGTTTTACTACAGAAAGATGATCAAGGGAATGAGAAACCCATTGCTTTCTTTAGTAAGGCTCTTAGAGATGCACCCGTCAAGTACCAGATCATGGAAAAACAAGCATATGCTTTGGTTAAAGCTATTAAGGACTTTACGATTTACATCATGTACTCCCATATAATAGCCTATGTGCCAAGCCCAATTGTCAAAGATATACTCACTCAAGAAAACTTGGAGGGTAGAAGAGGGATATGGATTGCAAACATTCTGGAATTTGACATAGAAATAAAGCCTACAAAACTAATAAAAGGGCAGGGCTTGGCCAAATTAATGTCTGAAACAAATTTTCAAGCCCTGGACATTAACCAAATGGACAGTGAACCGGAGCTCGCGACTCCAAAGGTCAATGTAGCCTTTGAACAATCCCCCTGGTATTCTGATATTTGTTATGTGTTACAAAACCTGTGTGCTCCCCCAGGGCTGTCCAGAACTAAGTGTAGGTTTTTAAAGATGAAAGCTTTGAAATTCTGTGTCATGGAAGAAAATCTGTTTTGGAAAAACCATGAGGGCATCTTATTAAATTGTTTGATTGAAAATGAAGCTAATAGGATCATGGAAGAATTTCATGCAGGTGATTGTGGTGGGCATCTATACTGGAAGTCCATTGTGGACAAAATACTTAGAGCTGGATACTACTGGCCCACTATTTTCTCTGATGTCAAGAAATTCACCAATGCATGTCACAAATGTCAAGTATTTGAAGGAAAGAGACAATTGCTGCCACTACCCCTAAGGTCTATTGCAACAGAGAGACCATTTCAGCAATGGGTCTTGGATTTCATTGGAGAAATCAATCCCTCATCTTCAGGTGAACATAGATGGATTCTGACAGCAACACACTACTTCACCAAGTGGATTGAAGCAATTCCATGCAGACAAGCAAACGATTCCACTATCATCCAGTTTCTTGAGATCAATATCCTTGCTAGATTTAGATGCCCTGACAAAATAATAACAGACAATGCTGCTGCTTTCAGATCTAAAAAGATGGTCAGCTTCTGTCACAAATTCCACATTACTTTGGGCCATTCTACTGCATATTATCCCCAAGGAAATGGCCTGGCAGAATCATCAAACAAAAGCTTGGTAAATATGATAAAGAAGGTGTTGGAGGAGAACAAGAAGAATTGGCATAAAAAACTTGTCAATGCCTTATGGGCAGATAGATTAACGACCAAAAGATCAATTGGGGTCAGCCCATATGAGTTAGTCTATGGATTAGAGGCCAAGTTCCCCTCATCACTAGGGATCCCTGTTATGAAGCTACTCCAAGAAATTCAAACTGAACCAAATGATATGCAGAGAAGAATAAATCAAATCATATGTTTGCAGCAAACCAGAGATCAAGTTTTCAACAAAGTTCAAGTGTTACAAGAAAAGATGAAGAAGGCCTTTGATAGAAGAACCAAAGCAGAAGATTTCAACATTGGTGACAAAGTCCTCAAGTGGGATTCCAGAAGAGAAGATAAGGGAAAACATGGAAAATTTGATTCCCTTTGGAGAGGACCATTTGCTGTCCAAGCAGTACAAGGAAACAATACTTATTTCCTTAAAAGCCTCAATGAAACTGATTTGGATGAAGGTCCTGTGAATGGCAGGATGCTGAAGCACTATTTTGAATATCACCCATAAGTACAGCCTGAGTTTCCCCTTGTACATATTCAGATGTATATATTGTTTTCCAAACATGTAAAAATATAATTTCTTACAGTTTTTTGGTAGCTTCCAACAGTAGGTGAATAAAATCAAAGGTCCACCAAGAAGAGAAACACAATTTTGGCATTTCAAAGTAGCAATCTTCAAAAATTGGTAAAAACAGTCAAGAGCCAAGGCAGTCTGACCTGCTGTTCTTGGTCTTTCAAATAAAAAAACCATCCCCATGTGGAGCCACTGTTTGTTACCTATATCAATAGGTTTCATATTTCATGATTGGTTATAAAAGGTCCAAATATGCTCT
>APFE030787272.1:0-24833 GCA_000404065.3 Pinus taeda
TATCTCCATAAATACTTATCGGAATCGGATGATCTTTAGATCGATCCTACACCTCTCGATGAGAGGGATCCAATAAAAATATCAGCTGCCATAAATAAGCTGACCCACATGGAGTTTGGCCCTAGTTGCCAATTTAACAGGCTTCCACTCCTAGATTTCTCTTCCACTAAAACCCAAGACAAGTGGAGAGAAATCATGATAGAAGTGCGTGTGAGAAATGACTCTCACGTCATCTCCTTTTATATTAAAACGTTGAGCACATGTGGGGTTTATTTGGTTGCTGGCCAACCTTGATGAATTGTCTTATAACACAATTACATTCATAACTCCATGAATACTTATCGGAATCGGATTTCTTTAGATCAATCTTACAGCTCTCGATGAGAGGGATCCAAGAAAAATATCCGCTGCCATAAATAAGATGACCCACATGGAGTTTAGCCCTAGTTGCCAATTTAATACCCTTAATTCATGGGAGCTCAGGGGCTTTATTTGCATAGGTGGAATGCCAACTTCAATCCGGACTGTGATGTGCCTAAAATCCTATACTCTCTGTGGTGTGGCTCGGACCATCGTCCAATCAACCTCCTTATCTCATGCACTCTTAATCTTGGGCCTATCCCCCTTTGTTTCTCTCCTCTATGGTTGGACTCTTTTGGGTTCTCTAATATGGTCTCAATTTCATGGTTGGTTTGGGTTGAGGGCAACCCAATCTTTATCTGGGAATCCAAAATTGAAAGGCTAAAAGGAGATATTAAACAATGGCTAAAAGAAAATAAATCGGAAAGGCAATATGCAATAAAGGATACAGAGAAGCAGCTAGCGTCAATTTAGGGACAAATGGAGACGACCTTGATTAATCCAACAAACTTCCAAAAAGAAGCTGAAACCTTTAGGGCTCTTCATGGCCACCTTAGAAGAGAAGAAGAGTACTGTACTGGAGACTAAAGTCCAGAAACAACTGGCTCATGGCTGGAGATAGAAACACAAAGTTCTTTCATAAGCATACAACATTTAGATAAAGCAAAAACAACATTTCTTAGATCCAACATGGGGGACAAACTCTAAGTAATTTTGAGGAAATTAAGAAGGTTGCGCTGAACCATTTCAAGAACATCTATTAGGAGGACCCCTAGATGGATCTTGAAAGTGAGGAATTTTTTCTGGAGAATATCCCTGCTTTGGTTTCTTCAGAAATGAATGCGGCCTTGACCTCCTCTCTGACTACAAATGAAATTAGATCAATTGTGTTCTCCTTTTCACCTGACAAAGCACCTAGCCCAGATGGCTTCTCTGCTAATTTCTATCAAAACTTATGGGAAGTGATCAAGTAAGACCTGTGTCGTATGATAGGGTACTCTTTCAAGATATTTATAACGGGGGGAGGAATCAACACTTCCTCTTTAGCTTTAATTCCTAAGTAGTCCAACCCCTCCTCCTTTGTTAGATTCCGGCCTATCTCTCTCTATAATGTCTCATATAAGGTCATCTCGAAATTGCTGGCCTCCAGGCTCAAAAATCTTCTGCCTCTTTTGATCTCGATCAACCAAGGGGGACTTTTGCTAGGGCGACAAATCTTTGATAATATAATTATGCCACAGGAGGCTATAGATTCGAGTTGGAAAAGAGGGGATCAAGGAAGGATAATAAAACTGGATATGTAAAATGCTTTTGATAGGGTCAGACATAGCGTTCAGCTGAAAGTTATATGAAAGCTGGGGTTTGATGCAACAATTCTCTTTGCATCTCTTCTTCTTGGATTGCCCCTCTAGTCAATGGTCGGGTGGCGGGCTTCTTTAAAGCCTCTAGGGGGTTGCGTCAAGGCTGCCCTCTCTCCCCTTTTCTCTGCATAATTATGGTTGACTCGCTGAGTAGAATATTGGAGACTGATCGTGAGTCTCACCGTCTTTCGGGGATTTGATATAGAGAGGGGATAAGGAGTATCAATCATGGATAGTTTGTGGATGACACAATTCTTTTAGGGGTGCCTTAGTTGTGATTGCCATGCGCTTCAAAGTAAATCTGGATAAGTTTCACAAAGCCTCGAGAGGAGCCACAAACTATCATATATATACTTGGAATATTTCCCCTAAGAGGGCAAAAAAGATAGAAGAAATTCTAGGATTCAAAACGGTCAGGGACTGGAAAGATTTCAACTACTTAGGAGTCCAAATCTTCCTAAGAAGAGCAGATCCCTATGCTTGGCAAAGGGTTCTTGACAAAATAAAGTCGAAAATTGTGAACTGGGGAGGAATATGGCTAAATAATGCGAGGAGGACAATCTTAGTGAAATCTGTGCTATCATCCATCCCTCTTTATCAATTCTTAGCTCTTCAGGCTCCTAAATATGTTTTGCATCAACTTGGAATATATATTAGGACATTTCTATGGGAGGGAGGAAAGCAAGATAATAAAATATTTCCCCTAGTGAACTGGAAAACTATTAGAGTGCTAAAGCAACATGGGGGGGTTGGTATCAGAGATCCCGCCATGGTTAATTTGACAATGGGAGCCAAACTCTATTGGATACTGGAGAGGAAGCTAGATCACTGGTTGGTGCAAGTAATGAGAGCAAAGTATTTGCATTAGTATAACAACAAAGAGGAGCACATGGAATCACAAGTTTCTCCTATCTGGAAGTTAATGCAATCATCTTCGACCCTCATTTTGAGCAATCTCTGTAAAATTCCAGGAAAGGGTGATTCGATCAATATTTGGTCAATTTTGATCCTAGGACTTCCCCCCTTGGGTTTGGATCCCTCCATCTCCTCCCTAAGGGATCACTTGATGCAGCGTGGGGTGGTCCATTTAGATCAAATCTCCAGTTGGGATGGTTAGGGTCTTTGGAAAGGGTGGAAAATGGAAAATATCCCGACAAACCCCCTGATCCCATTATGGGATATTCTATTAGAGAAGCTAATTGGATGCGCCCCCCTTGCGCAATCAATAGAGGACAAGTGGGGGTGGAAGAACTCCACATTCTCGGTCAAGGAAGGCTACTCCCAACTGCTATTCAACGCCCAAATTCCCCCCAAGTCCTCAATTTGGAAAACAAATGCTATCCCAAAATTAAATTTCTTCTACTGACTGTTAGCTCATAAAAGAATCCTCACTACAGAGAATCTCCAGAAAAGAGGCTTCATTGGTCCCTCCCGATGTCTTTTATGTGAAAACTCAGAGGAAAGCATCCCTTATCTCTTCCTCCATTGCCAGTTTACAAGATCGGTTTGGTTGGTGACCCTTGGGCCACTTTTCTTGAGAACTGGGTGGCCGACTGATCTCCTCAACCTCTTTGAATCTTGGCACAGGTTTTACACAGGCTCCCTTTAGGCCAAAAGCACCTTCAAGGAGCTCTGGGTTGCCCTCCCCAAATACGTTGCTGGAAAATATGGCTATCAAGAAATAAGGCAATCTTCCGCTTAGCTCGCCCTCCAGCCAGGCTCACTGTGGTAAAAGCTCTCTCATCTTGTTTTGAATTTCATAGACCAGCTCTAGAACCCTCTCTTGATTCCAATGAATCGACTTGTCTCTTTCCTTGGGCTTGGCCCCCTTCCTCCTCATCCCCAAAGAAACTGCCACAATCCCGCCCTCCTTGGATCCTCTGTTTGACTCAAGAAGGACTTGTTGAATGGATTTGTAATTCAGATTCATGTGCTCTTCTTTGATGGTGCCTTAAAAAGAAATCCTGGGGTGGCAGGAGGGGGAGGGATTCTCATTAATCCAGATGGAATAATTGTTGATCGGTATGCTTGGGGTTGTGAAAATTTGGATGCCCAAATTCCTATTGCAACAACTGATTAAGCTTCTCCTACTTGTTAATTTCTGAATCAAGTTACGTATTGTTTCCTACAGTAGATATTGAAACTAATACATTGCAGTCTACACCATTTAAATTATAAACAAAAACAGGAAACTGAACAAGAAAGAAATACACAACACATCTACACAATTATTTTTGGACAAATGTCCCCGGAAAAACCTAGTGCGAGAAAACCGGTGGAGCAGTTTTAAGGGTTTTATTATTATGCAGTAGTAATTTGTGAATTCAATCTCTGGATGCCTTCCCAACAATCTAGTTACAGAGAATATCACTGGCAAATAGATAAGTGAGGTCACCTCACACTATCACAGGAAATCATGGCTAATCCAGCCACTTAATGAACTGCCCCTGGTTGCCTCTGTGCAGTCACTGTGTCAGCCCAGCATCACACTCTCTCGGGACAACTTCACCCCTTTAGTTGATTGATTTGCTGCCCATGAACTTCGATTGGCACCTCTTGGTCTCACACCCCGGCTTCTGGCTTCTACAATCGATTCCTTCAACAAATTTTTAGATTCCCTCTTGGTTTCTACGCTGCCTTTGCGTTGTCTCGCGTCAGCCTCTATAGCGATGCGTTGCCACTACTGGATCTCTCTTTGCCTTCTCTGTTGAGTTTTCTCTGACCAGGAAAGATTTTCCTTCAGATACTAGCTCTGCCCCTCACTGCACAAGATCACTATCGAAAATCTCTCCGGCAGCTGCTCTGCTTCAAAAAATCGAACTTTTGATCTCCCCTCTGTGTGTTCTCCAAGTGCCCCTCAAGCCTCTTCTTATATCCTTTTGTTGGACAACCAATGGCCCAGATTAACTTCTAATCAATGGCTGAGATCATTTTGGCTTGATCATCATCTTCTTCTAGAAGTTACACCCACAATTTACATGAATACCCTTTAATTATTTTAATTTCCCAAGTTTAGACATAGGGTCCCATTAAAAATAAATAATTATTTTAATAAAACTGTTTCCAGGTGGAATTTCCCAAAACGATTTTTGGGTATTGGAGAATGCATGTATCTAAGCCTCCCTGCAAATTTGGAGACTTAGAGCGCATCCGATGCTACCAGAAATCAACACTCCCTCTTAGCACGAAATGTGCTCTAGCAATGCACCCTACTGAAGCATTACTCTGTTTTGTAACATCTCTTTCTGCGCTGCTAATGTCTGACATCCTGTCCACTAACTCCTACGCAAATGCTGCATCTGTATTGTTGCTGACCCTGCCACTGTCAACACTGCATCTGTACTGCAACTCCCTCTCAATTTTGCATCTGTGTTGTTGCTGGCACTGCCATTGCCAATATCGCATCTACATTGCAGCCTTCTCCAACTGCTGCTGCTACTGCATCAGCAACAGAAAAGCATCCCAAATTACCGAATTGGTGTTCAGTATGATGCATCTCGTTGTTGGAGTCCTGATCGCTGCTAGTCTCTCTACACCGACCCTCTGAAGCCTCTGCGCTGTTGCTGACCTTTGCTTTGTGCAATCTGCACTGCTGCCAACTCTGCTTTGCGCTGCTTAGTCTTTGGTGCTACTAGCCACTGCAAGTGTCACTCCGGCAATCCTTTGCATCAACTGACACTGGTCAATCTTGCTACTTCTAATCTGGGCTCTCGTAGCAAGGAATTGATTTGAGAGGTGGACTCCTCAAGGATCCTGCCCATCTGTAGTCCTTTCGAACTATAGCTCTAAATCACCCCACCTCCCTCCTAGAGATGCCTGGGCTGTCATGGTGAACTCATCCTCCTCGATCTTCCCGACTGCAACCTTCGGATCATGCTTCTCATCTTTGCCCTTCTTCCTGAGAGGACATAATTCACCACAGCTGAAGCATTTGATCTTTGAAACATCTTTCTTCTTCTTCCGTTGCTCCTGTTGCCCCTTGGTTGCGAGCGCTGCATTCTCTTCCTCCTCCTTGGGCTTCAACCCACTGCTGCTGCTTCTGTCAAATTTACACTTGACCAAGTCTCTCCTCAACTCCTCTTGCTTAATAGCTGCCCACATTTCATCCCAGTTTGGCAAAGTTGCCTCGCCAAGGATGCTCTGGACAAAGACTTGCCACTCCTTAGATACTGAATTTAGGGCCAGTCTCACCATCTCGGAACCTTGAGGTGTTGACCCCACAACTGCCAGCTCATCTCGGGTCTCCTGAAGCTTAGAGAGGAACGAATCAATGCGTTCCCCCTTCTGCATCTGCATAGATCTCATTTTCTGCTCCAAGTACATCTTCCGTTGCTCGAAAGATCCTTGATACAACATCGACAATGCATCCCACATCTCCTTGGCAGTGTTACTGCCAACCAAGGTTGCACGAAACGGGGAAATGGGTATGAGTTTCCGAAATGGGCACGGGTATAAAGTGAACTCCCCCAATGTTGAAACACGGCAACCAAATATAATACTATAATAAATATATATAAGGACAATTTTAAGAATAGTGTGCAATCATAAAGCATATACTGACTACATTCCTATATTATTCATTATGAAAGAGTTGTAATTGTCAATGCATAAACTATAAGTCCTCTAGAAATTTACATCACATATTCTCATGAATGATCCACATAATGAAAATAGAATATCCAAATCAGCGCACGAGAAAATTTCTAATTTCTTGTCTCGTGCTTATGGGTGGGAAAAATCCCCCCCTAACAAGTCGAACGACCTAGTGCTCTGATAAATACAAGTTTCATTACCCAGTACCCACAGCTCTTGATTATTGGGATCCCCCCTGTATAGAGGCTTGGGTTCTCTTGATAAGATTACAAGTTCATACCCATAGTACATGATAAAATCAATCGAAAATGCAATCCCCCCAATCTTGAAATCCTAAAAATAGATAAGCTGCGGATTTGAGTGAGAATCTAAAATTCTAGTCTTTCTTCCATAGAATCCAATGAAGCGGCGAAACCACTCTCAAACATCCTGAGTCATTTCATGGTAATGTTAAAAATTTAAGTAAAAGTGATATTTCACTTTTACTTTAAGAATTTAACATTACCATGAACTGCATATGCCTCAAAATTCCTGATGAACTGCATATCAACACTAGGGCAAAAGTTCACTTTTATAACTTTAGACAGGCGTCTAGAAGCAACTAGATGGCATTAGAAAAACCTAATTAAAAATTAGAAGACAAATTAATAAAAAAAGAATTAAAAAAAGTCAAGTTGCATGTGGAAACAGCGTCGTACAGCCTAGAAACGCGTTTTCAGCCGTATTGGCCACGTTTCCACCTTGAGGAACGTGCTAGTATGGCCAAAAACGCGTTTCTGGGCCGTACCATACGTGTTTCCGCGTTTCGTTTCTATTTTCGTACAGAAACTCCTCCCCTGCCAGCGTTTCCTGCAACTTAGCTGCCAACGATGTGACAGACTATATGATCCTTTACTCTGTCGAGGATCATTCTCTTTGTCTTCACCATTTCTCCCTTGTACTTCTTGAGCGGATCTACATCTGTGGGTTCAGCTACCACGCTGTCGACATAGACTTTGAGAAAATGCTCATCCAAAAGGTATGAGATCCTTTCCTTCTAGATCACATAGTTGGATGCCCCATCCAACCTATCCTGATCTCTCAGTCCACTGGTTGCCATCCTTGCCAAATGAAAATTCGAATAGCCTTCTCTCTCCTCTGTGTTGCACTACACTGGCCTACGCACTCCCTGCTGGAACTTGTGGATCTGTCCCTCTCCGCTATTGCTTGACAAGTGAGAATTTAGGCTCCTTGGTTGGAAGTCCTTTGAGGAAGAATTCCCTCAATCGTGTCTCTCTCTTCCCTCTGATGTCTTTTTGCCCAGCAACTGTCTACAGAAAACTGCGTCCCACCAGAAACCTCCTCTTTGTTGAAGCTTCTACGCTGCTCCCTCTGACACTGGCAAACTTCGATCTGGAAGTCTTACCTCTTTGTCGACTCACTCAGAGAGAGATTATGCCACCAAAATTTAGACTTAGGGTCCCATTAAAAATAGTTAATTATTTTAATAAAACTGTCTCCAAGTGGAATTTCCCAAAACGATTTTTGGGTATTGGAGAATGCTTGTGTCTAAGCCTCCCTGCAAATTTTGGGACTTAGAGCACATCTGATACTACCATAAATCAACAGGGGTTTGGGCAGGAAGACAAATAACCAAGCAAAAGCTATGGATTATATTTTGGCCTCACTTTAGCACAACAAAAAGGAATCAAGGAAATGAATATCTTGGGGGATTTTCTCTTAGTTATAAAACACATGAACTCAAGCACAACAACCTAGAATAACAAGTTAAATAAGATACTAAAGAGAGCCCTTGGCTTGCTCCCTCTGTTTGGGCATCTGAAATTCTTTCATATTTTAAGAAGTCTAAATAAGGAGGAGGATATGCAAGCCAATATGGCTTGCCAAATGAAAGAAGGTTGCAACAAGGTAAATGGAACTGAAGGCTATCATCCCATCCCCTAAACCCGAGCATGAATGTCCTAAATTTGATGATAAATCTCTCCTACTACACTAAAGACTGGACACAAAAGTCATATACCTTGGAATTAAAAGCTAAAATAATACATGCTACCCCTGCCCTCCCTTGGAGTGAATTAGTCATGTCTCCCTTTGTCCCCTCCTCTCTCCTTCTCCCCCTCTTCTTCCTCCACTTCTCCCCCTCTCCAAACCACATCAGCCTGCCTCCTCCTTCGCCTCCTCATTCCCCCCCCCAATCTTCATTACTCCCTCACACGCTGCCCTTGTCACATCCAACATCCCTATTGGCGCCCCCTCGTCCTCCTCATTTGGCATCAGCTCAGCCTAAACCTTACCTCACTCTGGACTCGTGGTTGCATATCTAAGTAGCCCAGAACACTTGGCGCGGAGCAAGGAATAAGCGTGAGAAATTTGTGTGTGGATTTTCGCATTTGGTTTTGTAACAGGGATAATCAAACCAGCTCTATGTATGATTCCTTAGATCGAGAGCCTCATTTAATTCCTCTGGGCTGGATCAGATGGCTTGCGTGAGGGAAAGTTAATTTGCTTATGGTGGAAGTCGTTTCAGGCCTGAAGATAATCATGGCAGTAAACTGAGACCCCAGAGATAAGCATGCAATCTCTCTGCTCGGTAAATACTATAAATTGGGGAATAAAGGTATTAATTTCTGCAAAAGAGAGGATTATGTCCAGTAGGTCGTAGGTGGAAAGACTCTCTGGCAGAGCCCGCATTGTCTGTGGACAATTCTGGTGGATGAGAGCTGCCCCTTGTTAGAGATAATTGCCGGAGAGTTTTAGTCTGGTGAGTGCCATTTATTAGAGATAATTGCTGGAGATTCTGAGCCTTGATTTGGCATGATTCTGGGCACTGTGGTGTCAATTGGGTCACTGGTTTTTGTTCCACTGTGTCAATTGGGTCACTGTTCTTCCTCAGTGGCAATTGGGTCACAGTCTCTGTTCCTCTGTGGAAATTGGGTCTTTGTTTTTTGTTCACTGTGTCAATTGGGTCACTGTTTTTTGTTCCATTGTCTCAATTGAGTCACTGTTCCTCCTCAGTGGCAATTGGGTCACGGTCTTTGTTCCTCTGTGGAAATTGGGCAACTGGTTTTCCCTTGGTACATTTCTTTCTCTTCGATATCATGGATTCAGACTCCTGGGGTTATCAATGCCGATGCTCAGATATGTTGGTGGGACATTCTGATCAGAATTGGCAGAAGTGCCCACCTCTGGCTACATTCTCTCCTCATGCCTGTGGGCCATGTGAGAAAGAGCATTGTGAATTGAGGGAGAGTTTGGCTGACCTTTGGAAGTGTTTTCAGCAGCAACGCGAAGAAGCTTGGGAAATGCAAGAGAAGAACCAAAATATTAGTCAACTGGAAGATGAGGTGCATGCCCTGCGCAGTCAAATTGAAGATCTGTAAATTCAACTGGTTATGAAGAACTGTCAGAATGCTGAGGAATCAACTGGAATCGACCTTAATCGGCCTGCGGAATTGGATGACTAGTCTACTTCACTTCCCAGTGTTTTATGCTGAATTTTAAATGTATTCTGATGTTAGGGCAGTACTGCAAAGTTTATCCAAGTATACATGTAAATGCTCAGTATTTTGAAATTTTGAAAAGAAAAAGGGCTTGTTCAGCCAGTCTGCAATCAGAGATGCCTTTGGATGGCAATGTAATCGAAATGTAACCTCCCGTTTTTTTGCTGCGACTGGGCGTGGATTAATATAAATCTACTACTCTTTACTGTTAAAAAAAAGAACTTTCAGACTTGGGGCTGATTTGAAATATAAAATAACAGCCGAAAATATCATTATACACTTCACTTCACTTTAGTCCAAATCTCAAGGCAGCTAAAGAGAAAAGATACCAAATTAGTGGACTTCAATGTCAACAAGTTACAGCCTTTAGGGCACTCTTTTCCCTGCATATGACAGATCTGAAACAACTTATTACAACAGAATTTATAGCAGGAAATCTGGCCCCTTTATCTTCAAGATATATGGTAAATCTTTTAACAATTTCAGCCTTATCTTATGTCAAATCAACATAAACAACAAGTGCTGGAAAGTATCCAATCAAGAAGACAATGCAAGCTGAAAATTAAATCTGCAAGTACACAATAGATGAATAGTTCATTTATATATAAGAGATGAAGTACATGTACATACTCATGAGTCATAGCTTATCACAATCTAGTACGATTTCAAACTCTCCAAACCCTACCTAAGGAAACCAAGAAAGTCCTAATGACTGACTCCTCCTAGCTAGGAATCACTGCCAACCAAAGCTGGTCATTCCACTAATAATTATCAACAAGCTGGCATCATCATTGGCAAGTCCTCCTTGGCTCAAGCAAAACACCTCTTCTCCTCAATTAGCATAATTAGCTGCACTAGTGTTTCCAATACCCTAATCTTCTTTTCTCACAAGAGCTACATTAACTATGCCTCTTTTATTCTCTAGGGTTTCTCACCCACCCTAGTTTCTTTGCCTCCTCAGGTTGAAACCCTAATCCTAACCCTAGAATATTCCTTATAGTTCTCAAAGTGTAAAAATTGCAAGCCTAGATGACTCATATCCTTGTGATCTCAATTAAACAAGTAAATTGTTGAAATTAAATTTCACACCATGGTGTCAATCACACAATAGCTGGAAATTAAATAGCAGAAGCATAAAATAAATGTCGCACATACATGGGTAATTTCTGCTTCAAAATCAACTTTTCATTCCTTTGAAAAACTTACAAGGAAACCTCTACAAACCGTCAGAAAAACAGCAGCTGCATGTTTACAAAGTCACCCCAAACTGGGCAGAACAGTCTACTGTATGGTTGATTGTACGGACCTGTTCATATGACTATACAAAACCATACAACTCTGTATAGAACTACCTGCTACTTGGATTGACCTTTGCCCGAATCACTGCTCTCTCTCTTTCTCTCTCTCGATCACCCAACTTGCTCAATTGTTCATGTCTAAACCTTCTATCTTGACCTGTCTTTATACTTTTTGCTGTGATGAAAATCCTAATCTATTTTGGAGGTTACTCCTAGTCTCAGTCATGCATTGGATGAAATACACCTTTAACAGTCAACAATTGAATGTAATACTTTTCACTTTTTAAACTAAAATAGAATTACTTTTTGAAAGAGTTACCCTTCAAATTTAGAAAAGTATCCAGAATTACTACTTGCATGTTCACATTGAATGTGTGGAAATTCTTGTCTGAGCTATATTTCTTAACACTATGAAACCTATTGCACCTTGACAAAGGAAAGATAACACAAAGAGAAGTACACAAGAGAGCTAGCACACTCCACTTTTCACATCTCTAATACAAGTGTGAATGATTGATTGTAAGAATTGATTCGCTCCTTTCTTTTTTTATATAAGAGGTCAACAATATGAAGTGGTGCTAATCCATTACAAGCAACTTATCCACAAGAATATAGGCCCACATGTGAAGTGCTCCCTTTACTAGTGACACATGTCTAGTTCCAAGCTGAAGATGCCCAACAAGCATGGCTCCAAGGCATGAACACTTCTTAAGAAGGTTACAATGCTCTACCTCCACAAGCTTACAAAGCTCCAATGCTCGTCCTACACACATGCTCCTCTGGGTCCAACACACCTATTGATCACTCCCTCAACCCAAGTATCCTCAAGTCAAACACAAGCCTCCATGCAAACAATCAAGTGTGGCCATGTCTTCAAGAGCTTAATGTCTTTCTCCAAGATGCTCAATGCTCGTCCAAAGCAAATCATTATCGAAGCAAGCCATTCACTCTCCAATTTTGGATCATAAAGTGTCATCATGTTATCTAGGTTTACAATGCTCCAAGGAAGAAAGCCACATAAACACCCACATAAGTTAGGGTAATCAATGAGCAAGCCCAATGTTGCATGAAGTGGGGACGAAGCGGGTGCATTTTTGAGAAGGGAAGCACCCCGAAAGTGTTTATTATATATATATATATATATTAATTATTGTATTTATGTTCAAAAAAATACATCCAGAATGCCAAATTAGTTGCAAAATATATGAAAACGTGCATATTTGTACATTTATCAAGATAGAAATGGTATTCATAGTACAATAATGATTAATTATTTGAGCATCAACCATCTAGAATCTAGATCCTATCAATTACAAACAACTTATATATTTTTAAGTCATATAATAGAAAGTAGACCATTAACATATGGAATGAAATGTGTAATCTAGCAATTATCAACAATAACATGACCAAATAGTTATGTCTACAAAATAGGCCATCTACACACCAAAATATGAAGACCAAAAGGTTGAAAACAATAAATTGACCTAGCTGCCAAACACCTCTCTATAGAAGTGTCCACCAACTGTGAAAGCACCCATGTTATCAAATGTTGTAGTTGTGTGGTAGCATTGCCATACATGTTCCACCACTCATTGACAAACAATTACCGACACTTATATTGGGATCCTCAACATCACCTTTCATTCTTCTCCTCTTGTCTAGCCTTTGTCTCTACCTCGATTCTCTAGGGACATCAATCAACCCTGCTCAATTTTGATCAAACTGCCTAATCCAAGCCTTTAAATATGGTAGAAAAAGCTTAACATGCCTAATCAGTGATTTTGGTTTGAGCGAAGGGTACATTTTTGCTAAGGCCATGACAAAGGAGTTCAACAATGAACACCACCAACATTGGGGTACATATATGGCTTGGTGCTCTCGATTAAATGCCATTCACATACCCTCATATGTGATAAAATCTAATGAAATGTCACAATTCCATTGATTCTAAAATCTTGTAAATTGTTAAGTTCGCTATATTTTGAGTGATCCAAAATTCTACTTTCTCCAGATGAAATCTAATGAGGTCAGAACCACTCTTAAACATCCCAAGTCAATTAATGGTAATGTTAAAATTTTAAGTAAAAGGATGAAAATGAAAGATGAGAATGTCACTTTTACTTTAAGAATTTAACATTACCATTAGAGAACATCTAGGAAGCGTCTAGGGAGCATTTGGGAGCACCTAGGGAGCGTTTAGGAAGCATGGTAGGAGCACAAATCAACACATGGGAGAATGGTTTGGTATGTGGCGGTTCTGAATTTGCAAGAATTGTGCAAATTATGCCCGAAGCATGGTTACGTTTTTTGGAAGTGTGGTTCTGAGGATGCTTTGTCCACAGTTTCGCATGATGCATAGTTCTGGGGTCTGGTGCATGTGACCGGGGGGGGGGGGGGACGGTTCCTGCAACACTAAGCAAGCCACCTCACATTTATGTGTCCATCATAGAATAACCAAGGGTCATCCATACACCATGGAAGAAAGCCACATAAGTACCCCCGAGCATGGTGTAAACACTTTTGTAGTAACCTTGAACACTCCCTCTTTATGTGAAAAATGTTTCCACCAATTTCCCCCTCAACATCTCAAAATTCCCTGTGGCTAAGGACTTTGTCTGAATGTTGGTAACTTGTTACTTTGTAGTAATATAATCAAGGGCTAGAACACTTTTCTGTACGTTGTCTCTCAAGAATGATAGTGGATATCAATGTGTTTGGACTTTGGAGTGGTCATGAAATGTTGAAAAGTGTAACTAGGTTCGGTCTTCATAATGACATGTGTAATTGTGATTTTATGTAATTGATGAAAAGAAGAAAAATAAAATTATTATTGCTTGTCTCATGGGTTTCATGAGCAAGGAATTTTATTTTAGTGATGGCTCCCATTGTGAGCCTTTAGGATTAAGTCATCTAGTCATAAAAGTCAAATTGAGTCTATATCATGTAAGAAGGACCCTTCTTGGGCATGTTACATTTTATATGAGTCATTTAATAGGTAGGAAAAGCCCTCCAAGACAAGCTCAAGACCTCTCCTTCATGTCAACTACAAGATAGAATTAATTATCTCCTCCAATAGACATGTTGGCTCACCCTCTTCATGTCGGCTAATTTGAGGGGGAAACCACTATATATAGGCAGCTCGGCCTTAGATCAGATCACCGAAAATTTCTGAGAAGTACAAGTTTGCAGTGAGAAGTGCGAAAGGGTAAAAGGAAAATCCTTCCAACCAACGAAGTAACAAGAAGGAAGAGCGAAGTTCTTAAGGACATTTTTTTGGGTCTGTTTTAAGGGCTGAAAACTCTATACGTTTAAAGGAAAACTCTGTTGCAGCAGTGGACGCTGAGGAGAAGTGCAAATAATTCTATTGCAGCAGTGGAAGCCGAGGAGAAGTGCAGTCCTCCTAGGGAGCCGAAGTGAAAGAAGGGTTAATGAAGAAGGTCCTAAATTAAGGTCAAGGATTGCGAACCTAATTCAAGAAGGCTGAAGGTCTGAAGCAAGAAGGAGCCAAGGTTGAAGAAGCCGCCAAGAAGGAGGAAGGAGCAGAAGGTTGATATTATGTCTTGGTCTTGGAGTGGCAACTACGTTAAGGGTCTTGGTCTTGGTATTCGTCAATTGGAATCTCTATAAGAAGAAGAATATATTCGGGTTTTCTTCTCAAGAGTGAGGTTTTGGCTCTGGCTGATAGCTTATACTTTGCGTCCCTTGTCTCTTTATGGTTAATGCATTGGTAGCTGTTTGATGAAGAAGAACACTAATAACCTAAGTAAAAGAAGATCCTAATCTAAATAAGTAAAAAGCACTCACAAGCAGTTACGAATAGAAGAGAAATCACTTAATTGCTATGCCCTAGATTTCTCAACATGGTATTAGAGCTAAGGTGACTAAGTCAAGGAAGGGAATCTTATCAAAGGACACTCAAGGATCAAATCTCAAGGAAGGCATCAAAGCAAAGATCATCTTGAAGTCAAAGGAAGCATCATAACCCTAGATCAAAGAAGTCTACAAAGAAGTATTGGGATCATCATCAAGAGGGAGAAGTCCAAAATCCCACATCTACTCAAGTTAAAGTGTTTTGAAGACTATTCATCCAAAGCAAGCTAGATCAAAAGGCAGTGTCATCTCACTCTGTGTGGGATCAACGATCATTCTTGAAGAAAACTCTCTTCATCAAGGAGAAGTTTTCTATCCTCTATATCATCATCAACATCAAGGAAGCAGCAAGAAGAAGGAGCATCCTATCAAGTAAGTATATTTATGTCCACATCTGGATTTGTCAAAATGTCTTTTTGCAAGGAAAGCAACAAATTAGTTGGGGCTTCAAACTATATAGCATAGAAGAAAATGACATATCTGAATCTCATTGAAAATGAGGTTATGGAACATGTCAAAGGTTCTATCACTAAACCAAGAAAGGAAGATGCTCAAGCTCATGCCAAGTATATGAAAGGGGAAGTTAGGGCTTAAAGGGTTCTCATAGAATCCATCAAGGATCCCCTCATCCCATATGTATCTAAACTCGAAACTTCAAAAGAAATCTATGACAAACTGGTAGAGTTGTATTCCGTAAGCACTCCTGGAGAAGTCCTCTCATTAAGGCAAGAACTCTACAAGATGAAGATGTCAAAGGAAGATGGAATAGCCTCATACTTTATGAGGATATATGAGATCCGAGATCAACTACAAGATCTGGGAGAAGTCATGTCTGATGGAGAAATGACTACAGTTGTATTAAATGCACTACCGGAGGAGTGGGGTAACTTTACTTCAAGTATTTATGGGAAGAAAGAAGCTACTCCATTCCAGGATCTATGGTCACTGTGCAAGATTGAAGAATTTAGACGAAAGGCCAAATCTGATGTGGGGGCAGGTGAGCAAAATCAAGCTTATGCTAATAACAAAAAGAAAGGGACAATTTGGAAAGTTTGGTTCTCAGAAAAAGAAAAAGAACATGGCTAAAATACAATGCTATGGGTGTCAAGAATATGGGCACTATAGGAGAGATTGTCCTAAGCTCAAGAAGGACAATAACAAAAGAGGAAGAGAAGAATCCCATGTTACCAAGGAAGTGGAGGAAGCTGAAAAGAAGAAATCCAAGAAGGAGGAAGCAATAAATCTCCATTATTGAGATAGTCTTCCTCACATAAGTTCTTTTCAAGTTCCTAAGTCTTTTGTTGTAAGATATGGCCATCTTGATTCACTAAGTAAAATGACGGGATGCATCAAGGCATCATAGAAACATTGAAAGCAAGAGCTCGGGACATCACCATAGAGAAGCATGAAAGATAGTTAAAATCTATGGAAGTCAAGGATATAGCTCTTGCGAATCTCATTGGAAACATAAATGACAAGGTCAACTAGTACAAGGTTCATCATACATCTGTTAAAAGGAAACATCTACTGATGGGGATACTTTAGATTCTCAAAATTTTCTGTGGAATCTTTATTGGAAGGTTCATCGATCATGAGGGGAAGCAAGTGTTTCATCAAGAATTTCAAACTTGTGGAATTCATGGGATGATGACATAAAAGTGAAGTAGATCAAAGGATTGAAGCTCTTTCAATCAAGGAAGCTGCTGTAGGAAGTCTGGATGACCCAAAGGAAAAATTAGGTATGTGTGCTTACATTTGATATTGTAGAAGTCATGTCATATGGTTGCAGGTAACATGGATCAATGCTCTATCTTGAGAGCATAATCAAAGGAAGGATCTCCTCCTTTGAAGGAATGCAAAAATGCATGGGTCAGACATTATCTAGATGAAATCAACATGATATATCCTCATATGAAGTATGAGGTGGTTGACTACATTTGAGGAACTCTGATTGGAAGCTCTTGGAAATGAAATGTGTGAAGAAAGGAAGGAAAAGATCATGGGATATGCAACCATGGAAAAAGGCAATCAACATCCAAAGACCAAGAAGATTTGACTAGGATATCTCCATGGAAGATATGAAGACTCTAATGGAGTCTGAAAAATAAAGAGACCCTTGACAATATATATCTTTGGGAGATGTGTCGATATGTATGCAGGACGCTGATGCGAACTAGAAGATGTCATGATGAAAGACCATCACCAAGGTAATGCTGATTTTAATGTTCATTCCTTTATTTTTACAAATATCTGGATGGGTTTATGTAGGGTTGCCAAGGGAAGATCTATAGGTGTCTTCCACTACCAATTCACATGTAGTAGGATGGAAGTTCCTTAAGTAAACATGGCATGAAGAAGGCCAGATATAAACTAATGGATCACTTTTCGATGATGACATGGCTGACTCAAGGATGAAAGTGACGGATGGTCGGTGCCCTATGTAGAAGTCTCAAGCATGAAGACTCCTAGATAACGAAATGAAATTCATGACATCGTGAAGATGAGTTCTTCAAGCAGCTGGTTGTCCCATCACCTCCACCTGAGGAGTTGCTAAAGGTCCCTAATTAAGAGGGAGCCTGGAAACAAGTTTATTACTTGGAAAAAACTTGGAAATTCTTAAGCCAAGAGCGAGCTTAGGTACATTCCTTTTGTAGGAATGAGTACATTCCTTTATTGGAATAGATATGTCCTCCCTAATTAAGAGGGAGAGATAGACACATCATTCTTATCTTCTCTTGGGAAGACAGAATGGAGGATTGGGTAAACATCTGACACTTGATGCTCTTTGAGGATGTATTACGACATCCAAGATAAGAGTAGTCGTTGAGGACCGATATTCATTGAGGATTGGGAATCCAAGATAAGAATAGTCCTGGTGGAACACACCCTGAGAACCCGGGTGGGGTATGTTCCAAGAGAGACAATGATGAGGGTGTCTATACATCATTGGTCTCGGCAGTGTTGAGCTCAAATCTCATGGAGAGATAGATTTGTTAGTCAAGGCCTTTCTATGTGACAATGCTGGTTGATATGATGCTAAATAGATGGGTTAACAATCCGACTCTTCCTATGAGAAATTTTTCAGATTGAGAATGACCAAGTACCGTTATGAATACTTCCCTAGTTAAGAGGGAGTGTTGAAAAGTGTAACTAGGTTCGGTCTTCATAATGACATGTGTAATTGTGATTTTATGTAATTGATGGAAAGAAGAAAAATAAAATTATTATTGTAATGCTTGTCTCATGGGTTTCATGAGCAAGGGATTTTATTTTAGTGATGGCTCCCATTGTGAGCTCTTACGATTAAGTTATCTAGTCATAAAAGTCAAATTGAGTCTATGTCATGTTAATAAGGACCCTTCTTGGGCATGTTACATTTTATATGAGTCATTTAATAGGTATGAAAACCCCTCCAAGACAAGTACAAGACCTCTCCTTCATGTTGGCTACAAGATAGAATTAATTATATACTCCAATAGACATGTTGGCTCACCCTCTTCATGTCAACTAATTTGAGGGGGAAACCATTATATATAGGCAACTTTGCCTTAGTTCAAATCACCGAAATTTCAGAGAAGTACAAGTTTGTAGTTAGAAGTGCGAAAGAGTAAAAGGAAAAGGCTCCCAACCAATGAAGTAACAAGAAGGAAGAGCGAAGTTCTTAAGGACATTTTTTTGGGTCTATTTTAAGGGTTGAAAACTCTATACGTTCAAAGGAAAATTTTGTTGCAACAACGCTGAAGAGAATTCTGTTGCAGTAGTGGAAGCCGAGGAGAAGTGTAGAGAATTCTATTGCAGCAGTGGAAGCCGAGGAGAAGTGCAGAGAATTCTATTGCAGCAGTGGAAGCTGAGGAGAAGTACAGTCCTCCTAGGGAGTCAAAGTGAAAAAAGGGGTAGTTAACAAGGTCCTAAATTAAGGTCAAGGATTGCGGACCTAATTCAAGAAGGCCTAAGGTCTGACGCAAGAAGGAAGCCAAGGTTGAAGAAGAAGCCAAGAAGGAGGAAGGAGCAAGAGGTTGATCTTGTGTCTTGGTCTTGGAGTGGCAACTAGGTCAAGGGTCTTGGTCTTGGTATTCGTCAATTGGAATCTCTATAAGAAGAAGAATTTGTTTAGGTTTTCCTCTCAAGAGTGAGAGGTTTTGGCCCTGGCTGATAGCCTATATTTTGTGTCCCTTGTCTCTTTATGGTTTATGCATTGGTAGTTGTTTGATGAAGAAAAACACTAATAAACTAAGTAAAATAAGATCCGAATCTAAAGAAGTAAAAAACATTCACAAGTAGTTACTAATAGAAGAGAAATCACTTAATTGCTATTCCCTAGATTACTCAACATGAAACACCATATTCTTAGCAAGTAAGATACAACTTTGTTTGTCACTGTTGGCTCTGACAACAAATCTCCAAGCTCAACCACTACCTTGTGAAGCCATATTGCCTCCCAACTCATTGAACATGTTGCTATATACTCCATCTCTACTTAACTAAGTGCAATTGGTCCCTACTTCATTTTAAACCAAGATATTAACCATGGTCCTTAGTTGAAACGAAATTTGGAAGTGTTCTTTTGAGAATCAGTGCCTCTAACCTTGTTTGTATCATAAAATCCATAGAGTAATTGTTTACCATCTCCTATACACCCAATGCCACGATGAACTATGCCTCTTTGCCAGCTTTGCCACGTAGTGTGTCTTGCATGTAGCAACCATACTAACCCAATGTGTTCATAGCATAGAAAATATTTGTCTTGGTATTAACAAGATACATCAAGAATCCAATAAACTACTTGTAAAATGAAAGGTTAATTGACTCAACAATATCATCGCAAGTGAGCTTCAAATTTGATATTGTGGGTGTGGCCTGGCCAAGGTTTTGCAATCCCACATTTCTAATCTCTCCAAAATCTCCAACATGTACTTTCCTTGCCCAAGGAAGACCTTTCTTGGACCATACCAAACCTCCAACCTTTGAAAATAATGCAATAGGTCAATATCCTTTATGTCAGATTCATTGGTCAACTTTTCCATGAACCACATAATGAGCTTCTTTGAACTACTTGTAATGATCAAATCATCCACATATATAACAAAGATAGCCAAATCAATTTTAACATACAAATAATAAAGTTTTGGATCAACAATGGTCTTGGAGAACCCCCAAGCATAGTAGGGAACTCATCAATCCTTAAATACCAAGCACGTGTTTCTTGTTTCTACCTATGAAGCTCTTTTTCCAACATGCTAACATGGGTTTCACGACCATGCACCTCAAAACTTCTAGGCTAATTTACATATTTCTAAATCACACCGTTCAAGAAGACATTCTTTGGATCCATCTGATATAAGAGTCATCCAAAACAAACTGCTAGGGAAATAATTCTATGGATTGAATTATACTTGGTAATTAGTGCATGTTGAAAATGCAACGAGCAAGGTCTTTTGGCTTGTGCCTTAGCTAGTGAAGACCTCGAATTGTCCTCATGAGTTAGACTTTAGTGATGGCGAGTTTATTTCTAGTTTACGGGAATAATCATCAAGAGTTCATGCATAGTGTTGGAGGTCTAGTTAAGTGGAAGTCTTCATTAGTTTGACTATAGGATTGGTTGGCCATTAGCAGTTCAGTTAGAGCGAGTTAGTCTTCAGTCTTGATTGAAGGAAGAGTAAGCTAGATCTCCAGTGTTGATTGGAGAGAGCATGAGTTAACAACTCTAGTGATGATTGGAAGGAGAGTGAGTAACACTCTTAGTTAACTTGCTATCATAACTCGAGTTCTAAATTTGAACTAGTGTAATTTAGCATGGATCGAATCTATAAAGGAAGGACAAAGGCACGAGTAAATTCAATTTGTTTTGTTCACAAGGTTGTGAGACAAAGCAAGCTCATGAGATTGAAAGAGAGTGCCTTGATTGTGGAGCGCAGGAATTGTGTCCTAAAGAATAGGAGCACAAGTGCACTAGAATTTAGGTGCATTGATTGTGCACAAGTGTGTGGAGCCGGGGTCCTAAATAATAGGAGTTGAAGTGTGCATAGAAATAGGGGCCATGTGTGCTACAAAATAGGAGATTTTGTGTGCAAGGAGATAGGCCCAAGTGCCATAGGAAATAGGGCTAGGAGTGTGCCAGAGAATAGGAGATTAGCACAAGGATTAAGGAGGCTCAAGTGCGCAAGGAAGGAGGAGCATAATTGAAGCAAGACAACATGGTTTGAAGAGAAAGTCAAGGAGGCAACAAAGGATCAATTGTGCGTCAGGAATCGAGATCAAGTTGTGATCAAGGTAGGCCAAGATCAATTATATTCGCTGAGGTTTGTGTGAGAAGCAGAACGCTTTCTCAAGAGAGACAAATTGCTTTGTAATAGATTTAATTGCTCCAAGGCAATCAATAAAATAGGCACATCAAGCAAATAGGTTTTCCCTGTTGGGTTTCTTGAGAAAAATAAGTGTATCAATTTGTGTGATGTGTTTTTATTTTGCTGCTTATAAGTTGTTAAGAAATTCTATATCTTGACGAAAGTAAACTAGATTCAAGTTTTCAGTTATTCATCTAAGTAGTTGCAAGATTTCATGGAAATTTAAGAATGCAAATGTCTCTCATAATTGACTCCCTCTTTGCATGACAACCCTCCTGCCACAATCCTTGCCTTGTATTTTCCATTTCTCCCATTAGTTATATGTTTGACTTTGTATGACCATTAGGAATCAATCACTGATTTCCCCTTTGGTCTCTGTTGCTGCACAAGCTAGCAGGCCTTGTAAATAGGCAAAAGCTAGAAGGCACAACAACACCTGGGACAGAGGCACACTGTCACCACAACCTAAGTCCCCTACTCTTCTCGGATTTTCACCGACGAGAGGAGTCCCAATGTTCCTCACTTGTGATAGATGTGTTTCTATGATAGGATTGAAGTGAGGTAAGGTGGCTCATTCAATGGGCATGTTCAACAATAGTGTGAGCTTTGGGAGAAGCTATAAAGATTTTCCATGAAAACCCCTCTTAGAAAAGAGCCTACACAAGACCTATGTTTGAGATATATGACGAGATATGGGCACATCCAAGGTCAAGGTAGACATGAGAAAAGACAATAAAAGATTTACTTTAACAAGTACTAGAACACATTCCTTCCAAGAAATCCCCAAGTTGAAGGATTAGCTTCTAGGGTTCCCTATTGGTGTGAAAGCTAGGGCATCAATTTTATGGAAATTCCATTGTCGGAATTCTTTCAAAACTTGAGGATGCCTAGAGGAGACACTAAGGAAGAATCTTATCCAAACGATATTTAAAATATCCTCCTGTATTGGAATTCATACCAAGCCCTAGAGAGGTCTTCTTATCCTTAAAGGGACGAGGAAAAGTAGGTGAAAAGAAAAATGATTTTTGATTTAAAGGTGATCCTCAAAGATTCAAGACTAGTACCTAGCCATTGGGAAGTTACGAGTCATGAAAAATCTCAATATAGACACCTCGCTCTTCAAGGCGACCTAGAAGAAATTTTGCTACCCTTAATGGAAGCAACAACAAAATACTTCTAGATATTTATACTTCAATGACACTTGTTAATGGAGTTTCATGGAATAAAATACATTAATTCCGCTAGGAACATTCATTCATGTAGGAAATCCATGAAATTCTGATTTGTTAATATGAACAATTTGAAATACTAGTTTCTTTTCACATAAACACAAAATTTTTGTACCAAATTGTAGTAGAATAGGAACATAAATAAAAGCACAATTCACACGATAGATCAACACAATTTTTCTAGGGAACCCAATTGGGAAAACCCTTGCTTGCTTGAGAATATTATTAAAGAAGAATAAGCTACAGATCTCTTACAAATAACCCTGCTTCAATAGAGAATACAAACTGATCTCTCAACCTTGAACTAGGCTTAAAACAACCTTGCAAGAATGTTGATCTACTTCCCTCAACCAGTCCACACTAAGGCTTGAAATCCTTGCGCATTTCTTAGGAAATAGGCCCCTATTTCCTAGCGCATTCGACCTCCTAAAAAATAGGAATTTCCTCCTATTTTTGTGTGCACTTCCCAAAGGAAATTCTCCTCCAATAATTCGCACAAGGAAACCTTATTGGCTCCTTCCTCTCACAAGCTCACAAGCTCGTGCTCAAGAATGAATACAATCTGTGCCTTCAATCTCCTTATAAGCACTTCAAATAGGCTATTGTTAGTAAGTTTATGTTTGGAAAGTCGAATTGGTGCTTTTCGAGTTAACAATGGTTAACACAACTTGCTAACTTGTTCCTCCTAAAATTTAAGAGGCCAACTCCACAAATTCTTTTAGTTCCCAAACCAACTCACACTAGAAGACACTTTACTCGGTCTTCCACAAACTCGCACTAGTCAAACTGCTTCTTGAACTCGTCCACATCACTGGAACTCGTACGTGACTAAGGAGATCACAAATTCGATTCTTTGAATTGAGGCACAAATCAAGGAATCCATTCCTTGGCTACTTTTGAACACTCCCTCTTAGTGAGGAAGGGATTTTGTACAACTCCCTACTTATATCTGTGATGAACAAAACTGCTTCTTGCCAATGCCTTGGTCAAGATGTCTGCTGTCTGCTCCCCTGTTGGTGAAGCGAACAAAGTTTGTTCTTCAGTTTAAATACTCCAGAAGACTTGGAATATGTAGATCTCCATTGAGATATAAGATTATATATTAAATGTATGAATAAGAATGATGATACAAATGAGAGTGAGAGGGTCTGCTTATATACTATGCAGGGGCCTCTTCATGGAGAGTCATGTCTCATTTAGACATGACTCTTCAACCTATTCACTAATTAACTAATCACTATTAATTATTATCATTTAAGTATGGGGGATTACGCAGTGCATTATATTAGATATCATTTTGGGATTCAACTGCGTTAAGTAAGTCATTCAAACGTATGACCATTTCCATGAGAGGTAGTCGTAACTGACTAATTTCTCATGATTTTTGAATAGTTCACTTAGCACTCATTGCATCGGGTGATGCTCACAGGGGTGAAGAAGTGGGATTGAAACTAGTGAAATGTGGAGAACGAATCACATAGCATCAATCATCACTTCCGGGGCTTGCACCCGGTAACCAGGACTTCCCAGGAGGTCACCCATCCCAGAACTCCTCTGGCTCAAGCGCGCTTAACTGTGGAGTTTTTCCACAACCAAGCCCACTTAGCTTGCTACCCCATTTGCAAAACCTTAGCAAGTATTGTGCCTCATGAACCATTCAAGTAGAGATCCCTTGACTCTTTTTGAATTTAAGTATGGGGGTCTACGCAGTGCATTATATTAGATATCATTTTTGGGATTCAACTGCGTTAAGCAAGTCATTCAAACGTATGACCATTTCCATGAGAGGTAGTCGTAACTGACTAATTTCTCATGATTTTTGAATAGTTCACTTAGCACTCATTGCATCGGGTGATGCTCACAGGGGTGAAGAAGTGGGATTGAAACTAGTGAAATGTGGAGAACGAATCACATTTCATCAATCAACACTTCCGGGGCTTGCACCCGGTAACCAGGACTTCCCAGGAGGTCACCCATCCCAGAACTCCTCTGGCTCAAGCGCGCTTAACTGTGGAGTTTTTCCCACAATCAAGCCCACTTAGCTTGCTACCCCATTTGCAAAACCTAGCAAGTATTGTGCCTCATGGACCATTCAAGTAGAGATCCCTTGACTCTTTTTGAATTTAAGTATGGGGGATTACGCAGTGCATTATATTAGATATCATTTTGGGATTCAACTGCGTTAAGTAAGTCATTCACGTATGACCATTTCCATGAGAGGTAGTCGTAACTGACTAATTTCTCATATTTTTGAATAGTTCACTTAGCACTCATT
>APFE030787272.1:24995-56116 GCA_000404065.3 Pinus taeda
TTCTGCTCATCGGATTAAGACTATTTTTATATGGATTTTACACCTCTCAGAAAGAGGAATCCAACAAAAATATTAGCCTCTTAATCTGAGCATCAGAACATGGAGTTTGGACCTAGTTGTCCAAATTTAACATTTTTCCCTTCAGTGGAAGAGATAGAAATAATAACATCTTTTCCTGCAAGAGTCCCTTTGATCTTGAATAGCACTGGAGTAGCGCAATGTGAGGTTCCTAGAAATCTCTCTTCCTTCAATTTTGAAGTAGATGCCATTTTTCTTTGTCAAGATTAACTTACGGTTACCTTGTCTCTTTTATTAAATGATCCTTTTACTTCCGAAGTTTGATATCCTTATTTTTAAATAATTTTACTCTTCTTTTTATACCCCTTTGAACTATATTATTCTTTCAAACTTCAAACCCTAGTATACAATTGTTTACTAATGTTCGCTTTTACGAAATAGAATCTTTCTACCTTATAACTTCACACTTAAAAATCACCTTCTTTTTTCCTCTATAATAATGCCTTCTTCCTTCCTTTTATTTTTTCAAATAAACACTTATATATATATATATATATATATTATTACACTCTCCTCTTTTAATTTTTAATGCCTTTTAATATAATATTTTTATTAAAACTTTAATCTTATATGTATTATTATTTTCTTTTATCTTGGCCCTTTACTTTAAATAAAATCTTTGAATAACCTTTCACTTTATAATATTAACGTCAATTAAATTCACTTTTTAATAACTCACCTTTTTTTTTCATGAACTTAAAATAGGTTTTTATATTCTTTTAAAACCTTGATCTGTTACCAAGGGTCGTGATGCTCCTAGTGATGACGTTTGATGAGTAAGACAAGAGGTGGAATGGTTGGTAGGAAAAAACTTGAAGGCGGACGACAATGGTATACATAGTGAACAAGGTGCAGGGAACACGGTTACGTCAAGCTACTATGGTGACAGGAGAAATGACGACACATAAAATAATAGAGAGTATTGTCGGGAGTTGGATGAGAGATTGGCAGAGACCAGAGTTGACGACGTGCTGTGAATGGCTGTGGTGGGCAGACCGGTGGCAGGGCTTGCCTAGTTCATTGGGCGATTGTGTTTTCGGAAGGCTATGGCTATGTGCAACAGTGTGGATTCTCAACAACGATTATGGCGAAGTTCGTGGTGGTTGTCGGTGGTAACGGTGCTACTTGGCAGCTTCTACAGAATGGCAATGACGTTGGAGAATGCGGTGGCTTCAGAATAGCCATGACAATAGTGGAGCTATTATGGAAAGCGGTTGTCGGCTAGCGGCAACACGGTCTTCGTGAGGTTTGGTTTCGTGAGTTTTTCATTTTTGACATATATATATGTTTTTTTTACATATAACTTTTATATAATTTTTGTTGTTGTTTTTTAATAATATATATATATGTATAAAATATATATATATATAATATATATATTATTATTTTAATTTTTAATTTTTATTATGAAAAGACATATTTTGTAACTCTTTCTATGTGGCCAAAAGCTTGATGGCGAGATGGGAAACTCTAATTGTAGCGAAACGCTTGACCTGCAACAACAATAAAGTTGACGAAGAGTCGATGGCCAAGGGCCTGGATCGAAGAACGTGGCTCTATGCAGCCAAAGGATCGACTGATCTGATACCAAATGAAGCGAACAAAGTTCGTTCTTCAGTTTAAATACTCCAGAAGACTTGGACTATGTAGATCTCCATTGAGATACAAGATTATATATTAAATATATGAATAAGAATAATGATACAAATGAGAGTGAGAGATTTGCTTATATACTATTCAGGTGCCTCTTCATGGAGAGTCATGTCTCATTTAGACATGACTTTTCAACCTATTTACTAATTAACTAATCATTATTAATTATTATCATTTATATTATTTCCTATATATTTATTCATAACAGTTGGAATGTACGGTAGCTTCACTATCCCTTTCTACATGCAATCTCTAAGATGGTGATACTGGATCTTGATATGCTTTGAGCGATCATGAAACATTGGGTTCTCAGAGAACTTAATGCAATTATGATTATCACAATCTATCATGGTAGGCTCCATCCTCTGTCTTAAAAGTCCCACAAGTAACTTCTTCATCCAAATAGCAGGGTTTTCTTTCAGCTTAAACTTAAGTTCGAGCTTTTTTATAGGTCGGTTATGGGGTTTTCTGATTCTGTACATTTCAGCCAAGGTGGCTTCCTTTGTAGCTTTCTTCAATACTACTTTAGGTTGAGCTTCCCTTGTTTCAGCATGTATGTCTATGGCAGGTTCATTTGTGGCCTCATCTTGGGGTGGATCATAAATCTTTTCCTGAGGAGAGGCTGAGGGTTTTTCCTATAAATTTCTTTTGCTTCTTCTCTTATACACTTCCTTTAGCTGAGGAACTAAACTGGGGGCTTAAGTTTGCTTGTTCAGGGAGGGTTTCTTTTTGCTTCTTGTTTGAACAGACGAAGTACCTTGTTCTGGTATGTTAGAAGTTTGAATAGGCTTCTTTGGTTTTGTCTTCTTACCATTGGTTTTAGGCTTGGGGGAGACTGACTCTACGAACCCTCCTCAGAACAAAAAATGTTCCCATGTTCGACCTATCTTCTCCAAATGATTAACAATTAATATCTTGATCAGAGCTTTATGAAAAACAGAGTGGGAAGATGGCTTTGGCCTAGCTTGAATCTTTGCAGACATTTTTCTCAGACTCATTAATAAAAAGAATGACATATTCATACGCACTTTCCCAGAGATGTGTGCATGAAACTTAAATGGTACGTACCCATTATGTGGTAACACCCTTCTTAGGTGAAATACCTCTGGATGAGATTCAGGGTCTCGTTCCAATCGGTTTTGAGCCAAGACCTCTGCACACCTAAACACCAAGGTTTATCTTTATGCTCATCCTTAAGAAAAAACAAAATATGAATACTTGCCAAGGTTCGATTCTTGAACCAATGATCCCCATTGACTGGGAGACCTGTAGCCTCTGCAATTGTTTCCTTTGTGACCGGGAAGGAAATTTTAGTGATGCTAACATTTTGTCCGTCGAACCCCTTTGCAAAAGCTCAAGCCACTTCATCATGATAACCGCCACACTTGAAACAAAATTCCTCCCAGCCTGCTTGTCGAAATTGTTCCCGGACTTCCAGGATGGTTTGGAGGACTAGGACCTTTCAACTCTCCCTTGTTCAAACGAATTCCCTTTCCCATGATTGCTAACAACCTGCAACAAAATCTGCGGAGATCGAGAAAATGGTGGCATTGATCTTTGGAAAATGACGAAGGCGAAGTGCATCAACCTTGTTTTGTTGTGAAGAACCCGATTTGCTGACTGCTCAGTTGGAATGATAACGAATCATTCACTTTATGCCTTAATCATCGCAACTGTCCCTCACTTGTAACAAATTCATAATGACTAGACAATGTAACTTAGGAGAAAATCATATCAACTGTCAGCTCAATACCCCGCACCAATCACTAGATCATGTCGCCGACGTTTCCTTTGTCAGTGCCATCTGTCATTGGATGATAGGCTGCGCTAATTATTAATTTGATAGCGCCTCCGTTTTAACAAATGAACACTATCGTTGTTATTTGATTTGTCAGCGATTTCCTTTATTTATTGTTTGAGCCAATGCTGGCAAATTAATTGTCAACGCTTTCTAATTTACTAAAAATAAAAACTCTTTAAACAACTACCCCAAGCTCCTGAAACTTTTATCTTGAATCTTAAACTGTGATAACACTTGTGAAAGCCTCCTTTGGTGTAACTCGTCCAAGCATCCTGTGTTGACCCCTGTTCTGCAAAAATACTATAGTGTTGCATGTTTCTACGCACAAGAAACTAGGCAGATCCTGATAATGCAACATAGCCCTAGCTGCTCCAATAATGCTCGTGTTCTTCCTCTCAACCACCCCATTCTACTGAGGTTTGTGAGGTGCTATGAACTCTCTCCTATTACATTCCTTTGCACAAAACTCCTTGAAGGCATTGGAGATATATTCTCCACCATTGTCACTTCTCACTGTCTTGATTTTCTTCCCGGCCTGCTTCTCTACCAAGGCCTTAAACTCCATGAACCTGTTTAAGACCTCATCTTTCGTTTTCATGAAATAAATCCAAATTTTCTGGGAAAAAATATCAATGAAAGCAACATAATACCTATGTATCATTAGTGATGGAGAAGAAAAGGGCCCGCACATATTTGAATTCACCAACTCCAAAATCCCTTTGACTCTGTTGTCCTGACCATGGAAAGAAGACTTGGCATACTTGTAAAGCGTGCACCCCTTGCACACTCCACTCTTGTCAAGGCCACTTGCTGGTAATCCTGTGGCAATTTGTGAAGAATCTTCAACGCTCCATGATGCAAGTTTCCCATGTGCTTGTGCCAAAGTTCAACAACATTTGCACATCATGCCTTGCTACTCAAGGCTGCACATGTCTCTACTTGCAATCTGTAAAGGTTCTTCATCCTCATACCTATTTGTTTCACTGCTCCTGAAGCTAGATGCTTGAGGTAAGCCTTACCTCTGCTGAAGGTGACATCATATCCTTTATCCTCAAGAACTACTATTGGAGCCATGTTCTTCTTCAACCTTGGGACATAAAGACCATCTTTGAGATGAAGAGAATTACCTGACTCTGTCTCAACTTTTGATTTGCGGTAGCATCGGATGTGCTCTAGCCATAAAAATTGGTGGAGTGGCTAAAGCACATGAGATCTCCAAGACCCAGAAATGGTTTGGCCAGATTCTACCCGGTTAAGGAGATATTAAAATAATTATTATTTTTAATGCAATTCCTAAGTCTAAACTTAGGAAAAATAAAATATTAATGGGTATTAATATAAAACTGGGTTAGAAGGTTCCAAATGACATGGATCAAGCCAATCTAATCTTAACCATTGATTAGAGATGTAATCTCGGCCGTTGAAGGACCAACAGGAAAAGTATAAGAGGAGGCTTGAGGATCAGTTGGAGAACACATTGGAGCGATTAGTCATTTGATTTTCTAGAGCGGGGTTTGCTAAGAGAAATCGAATCAATGATAAGAGTTGCAGTGAGGGGCAGTGAGTACGAGGCAGAGATAGTGTCGGAAGACCAATGCAGAAGCAAAGAGGCAGAGATAGTGCCGGAAGACCAACGCAGAAGCAGAGAGGCAGATGCAGAGCCAGAGGTAGCCACACAGAGGCTAGTAGGGACTGCGCAGATGCCAAAAGGGCCTGCGTCATCCACGCAGAGGTTGCAGGAGTGACGCAAAGAGCCAGAGAGGCTGCATGCAGAGCCTCAGAAGGTTGATGCAGAGGGTTTCAAGCTGACGCAGAGGCTAGGAGGGCTGACGCTGAGCTTTAGATTGTGCTGGAGAGGGTTTCGTGGGGCAGACTTTCCGAATATCTGCTTCCAATAGAGAGGTATTACTGCTACATTTTGTATCTTTGTCGGGGGAGCCAGTTTGGCACCTAGTGTACTTAGAAAAGCTGCTTAATAATATAACCCTCAAAATTGTTGCACTAGTTTTCCCAAGTTGGGTTTTTCCGGGGACGATTGTCCAAAAATAATGGTGTCCCTTGTGTGTTTGTCCTTTTTTTTAGACGTTAATCTGTAGATGGTTGAGACTGTATTGTGTTTATTTCAGTGTTTATATGGTTAAATAACTTGTTGGTAATTAAACAAGTAGGCGAAATAAACTAGAGAATATAGATAAAATTTCTCCAAGATAAAGTGCTTCAATTGTGGGGAACTGGGGCATTATGTGAACCAGTGTCCAAGGAAGAAGAATAAGGGAGAGGCGTCTAACTCCAAGGCAACGCCATCAAAGGTGGAAAAGGAGGTAGAGGAGGATGACGATTGTGCCATGAGTGCTCATGTACCTCTAGAGAAGAAGTGGGGAGACATCAAGCTGTAGTTAGGAGGACTATAGGTAATGAAGGGCAGGATCCTTGAGGTACCCAAACTCTTGGATTATATTTGGCTACGGGAGCCTCGAAGCGAGAGTAGCAAGACTAGCTGATGTCGGTAGAAACAGACACGGATGAAGCGACAGAGAGTGCTAGAAGTGCAGAAGTCCTGGGCAGTGCAGAGAGGGTTGCAGCAGTGTGAGAGGCACAAAGGAGGTTGCAGCAGTGCAGGATGGCACAAAGAGGTTTGCAGCGGTGCGAGAGGCAGGGAGTTGTTGCAGTAACGCAGAGGCAATAGAGGGAGGATGAGATAGCGGCAGAGAGAGCTTCAACATCGGGAGTGTTTCTAGTCTAATAGGGATGTCAGTAGTTGGGTGGATCAGTTACTTACTTCTTAGTAACTGAGTTGCAGTGCAGTAGCAGCAAACAGTAGCATGATGCAACATAATGAGAGGGGGTTGCAGTGTTGGGAGAAAGGACCAACAACAACATGGATCTAGAGGGAGTTGCCGTATGGATGCAACAATGGTAGTGGCAGGGCCATGGGCAGCAGTACAGGATGCAACAGTGCAAAGGATGTTGGGAGGGGAGGCCTAGCATCAGCACAGGTATCAATGCCATATAATCAGGGTGATGCTAAGTGTGGAGTATTACTACAGCATAGTCCTCACTAAGAGGGAGTGTTGATTTTGGGTAACATCAGATGTGCTCTAGCCATGAAAATTGGTGGAGAGGCTAAAGCACATGAGATCTCCAAGACCTAGAAATGGTTTGGGCAGATTCTACCTCATTAAGGAGATGTTAAAATAATTAATATTTTTAATGGAGTTCCTAAGTCTAAACTTAGCAAAAATAAAATATTAATGGGTATTAATATAAAACTGGGTTAGAAGGTTCCAAATGACATGGATCAAGCCAAATCTAATCTTAGCCGTTGATTAGAGATGTAATCTCAGCCGTTGAAGGACCAACAGGAAAAATATAAGAGGCAGCTTGAGGGTCAGTTGGAGAACACACTAGAGTGATCAATGATTTGATTTTCTAGAGTGGGGTTTGCTAAGAGAAATCGAATCAGTGATCAGAATTACAGCGAGGGGCAGTGAGTACGAGGCAGAGAGGCAAAGATAGCGCTAGAAGACCAACGCAAAAGCAGAAAGGCAGACACAGAGCTAGAGGGAGCCACACAGAGGCTAGCAGGGACTGTGTAAAGGCCAGAAGGGCTTGCGTCATCTACGCAGAGGCTGCAGGATTGACGCAGAGAGCTAGAGAGGCTGCGTGCAGAGCCTCAGAAGGTTGACGCAAAGGGTTTCAGGCTGATGCAGAGGCCAGGAGGGATGACGCTGAGCTTCAGATTGTGCTGGAGAGGGTTTCGTGGGGCAGACTTTCCAAATATCTGCTTCTGAATAGAGAGGTATTACTGACATATTTTGTATCTCTGTCGGGTGAGCCAGTTTGGCACCCAGTGCACTCAGAAAAGCTGCTTAATAAGACAACCCTTAGAATTGCTGCACCGGTTTTCCCAAGTTGAGTTTTTTTGGGGATGATTGTCCAAAAATAACAGTGTCCCTTGTGTGTTCCTCTATTTCTTTCAGCTGTTGATCTATAGATGGTTGAGACTATATTGTGTTTATTTGAGTGTTATATGGTTATAAAACTTGTTGGTAATTAAACAAGTAGGCGAAATAAACTAGAGAATACAGATAAAATTTCTAACGAGTAATACTTAGAAATTTCAACGTCAACGCTGACAATACCAACTCCCTTGGTAGCATACTTGCCATTGTCTCCAAGCTCAGTATTCACCTGCATATCCTTCTCATCCAACTAGCTGAAATACTACTTGTTCACAGTCATATGGAAAAAGGCTCCTGAATCAATATGCCACGTATTGCTCCCCACTGAGCTTGCCATGCAAGCTATCAATGAGAAATCCTTCTCAAACTGAGAGGCAAACTCTTCTACCTCAACTGATGCAGCTACATGCTCCTTATTCAAGTCTTCTTCTTTGGTTAGGACACTTAGATGCATAGTGTCCAAAAACATGGCAATGGAAGCATTTGATCTTACTTAGATTTGTCTTCTTCTTGTCAACCTTTTGACTGTTCTTGCCCTTCCCTTTGCCTTTCTTGCCTTTGACTTTGCTTGCAAGAGCAAGATGCTCCTCTTCCTTCTCAACCTTGGAACCCTTGCCACTGCTACTAGAAATCTCAACTAGTTTGAGCCTTAGCTCCTTCTGAGTGAAGTCACTCCGTAGCCATTCCCAATTTGGCAACTGCTCTCGTCAAGTAATACTTTGAACGAAGGTATGCCAATCTTTGGTAAACCCATTCAGAGCCACATGCACTGGCTCTATATCCACGAGCTTTTCTCTAATAACTGCTAGCTCATCACAGACTTCTTGAATTCTGGTGAGATAGGCAGTTGTAATCTCACCCTTCTGCATCTTGATTGTCTGCAACTTCTCTTCGAGGACCATCTTCCGGTTCTTTGAAGGATTTTGGTAGAACTAGACAAAGGCATCCCACATCTACTGGTAGAACAAAGCAAAGCAACACTTGTGCTTATTGATGACTCCTTGAAAATGATGAGCATGATGGAAGGAGGGAACTGTAAGGACCTTGATGATGAAGCTTCCAGCTAATGAGTTCATTCTAGGAACACATTGACCATTGAAAGATGAAGCAGAATCTTGTAGCAATATGAAGATAAAGCGTGCAAAAAAATGTTGACTTCAGAGGGAGCGAGTAACAAAATTTGACACCTTGCCTAAGAGGTAATTATAATCTTACAACTCTGATATTGATGATCTGCGTGGGATATAACTTGGCTCCCTGGTAGGACATGTTGCACTCATATTTGTCAAAATTCCAAGGAAACGGAAGTACAATTTTTTTCAATAGGATCTCATCATCTATCAGCAATTCATGTGTCATTGTAAATCCATTCTTCAAGTTTTGTAATGCAAATGATGCTAGTAAGACCGTGACTACATGTAATAACCTAGGTAAGCCTATTATTTTGGCAAGAGTTTCATCCTAGGAGATTTTTTGTCTCGCTGATTCATTTGTGTTTCTATACACGGATGATTGGTAGAGTTTTTCTCTCCAGCCTCAACTCAAAGCTAGTGTGTAATTCTTCGCCAAAATCTTAGTTGAGTCCTAGTGTTTTAGTCAAGTCTTATGTAAAAGTGATTTGGGAATAATTTAAGCTATTTGACTAAATTGTTTTATTACAAATCACTTGGTTTACTAGATCAGATTGTGTCGCAGATTGGGTATGTTATTTGAGGGTCTAAGTCGAACAAGTATTCCCCCTTCGAGGGTTTAAGTCGAACGAATATTCCCTCCTTGAGGGTTGAATTGTAAATCTTATGTAAAAAATATTTTAATGCATGGTCCCTCATACTTAGACACCATGGTTAAAATATCAGAGGGTGTAAAAAAATAATTAATCCACTCGTGTCAATTAATTAAATTTTCTGGCAAAATTAAATTAAAATCTTAAGCAAATTTTTTAATTAATTAGAGTCAAAATTAAAATTTCTTAGGAAAATTAAAGTCTCAATTTTTTTTTTTGGAGGTCCTCCACCAAGGATTTTGGATATTTCAAGAAAAATTGCACTCTTGGACCTTGGTGATTAAGTCAAAGTCAATTTTTTGAGGAAATTAACTCAAAATAATTAATTTTGAGCTAATAAAAATGGAGTTAAATGAAAAATTCGAAAATTCCTCAAAAAAAAAAATTCAATGTCTAAGATTAAAAGATCTTCAAGAGTTTATCAACGACCTAGATTATTTTGACAAGGATCAAAGAAACTAGCTGTTAATTTTCCACTTGGAGGATTTAACTATAAATTAGAGAGTCATTTGAGTCTCTAATATGATGATCTCTAGTTAGAAAATTGTTGCTGAAGCTTTTATGTAAACTATTGTCCCGCTGAGAACTATTTTTTCTATCATAATAAAGACTTTGGGATGCGATTTCAAGGTGTTCCATGTTCATGATTTGTGGTATGTACTGAGTACGGGCTTTCCTATGTTGTGCTGAATATTGGTAAGATCTGTTTTCATTAGATGGAGATAAAATCATGCTATTGATAGTTTTGGACTAATCTTAGGTGGTTTGATTCCCCATATGATTAACATATTGTCTTGAGATAAATACATAGTGTTTGCAGGTACTTCAGTCCTTGGTCTTCAAGTTCACAAACTTGGGTATAAATTATTTTTCTTGGATCCCAAATATTTGTATGGTGGATTTAATCTTCGCTAAGGCTATAGTGTGCATTGGGTTTCTAAAGTATTTTTAGCCATTTATCAAAGGAAAGACTCCATAAAAAAAAAAATTATTTCTCAAATTTTTTAATTTAAAACTCTTGTACATTTGTAAATTTTGTGAAATTAAATTTGTTAATTTTTGTTAATTGGGATTTTGGGTTTTTTGAGATTTTGTATTTGGTGTTTTGGGGTTTTGAAATTTAAATTTAAATTTTTATATTGGGTATTTGGGTTTCTATTCTAATTTTGTTTTAGGATTGAGTCAGAAATTGGTATTGGAGACCTGAGAAACCCTAGGCGTTTAGGGTTTTCAGGCTATTTTTGCAAGTTGTTTATTTCAAATCGGGGAAGAAACCCATTTTTTGCAGGCCCTAGCCTTGACCCAACCTAAAAGACTAGTGTTTGGGACCTATTTTGCAAACATTAAGAAGGCCATAAGCCCTACAAGGGCTAGATCTCATTGCAAACAAGGGTTTCTTCAAGGGATTCAAATTTTATCTCTAACAACTCGTTTTACAACAATTTTGGGGTTAGCATTGTGTTTTTAGGTGGTCCTCTTCATTGGAAGTCTTTGTAGCCATCTACAAGGCCCCAACTTTTGACTGTTTTACCATTGCTGTAATTTTATTTTTAATAGTGATATATAAGTCCTAAAATCACATTTAATTTGGTCAAAATAACTCAAAATTGTAAAATTTGAATTTCCCTAAATTTTGGCCATTTGGGCATTGATTATCTAGCTTAGATATGATATTTTGTTTTCTGGAATTTTATTGCATAACTCAATATATCAAATTTGATTTTTTTGTGAATAATTCACCTAAAAGGCTCAAAATTTCAAATTCTCAGTTTTGGCAAATTTTGGGCATTTTTTGGCATTTGTTCAAGCACTAATAGCTCACTGGTTTTCTGGTTTCCTCACTAGTGTAACATGTTTTTCAGATCTGATATTTTCTGAAAATCACACTCCAAAAGCCCAAAAAACTTGATTTTTTCAATTTTGATAAATTTTTACTAGTTTTGGGCATATTGGACATTTGTTGTAGCATCATTAACTTGTTGATCTGATGATTTGTTTACTGCTTTAATACGTTACTTCAGATCTGTCATACCATTGGATACTCCATTTTAAAGTGGGATAAATTCATAAATTTACATTTGCTAATCATTTGGAAAGTTTTCTGTTTCATATATTTGGTAAATTCCATGATCTAAAGTGATTTTCTTGCCGGCTGTCATAAGTCTAATAAGTGCTGAAATTTTTTAAATGTTACTGCCGATTTGGATATTCGAGATCTAAACTTGCTTGTCTTGCTCCAAGTTACAAGGATTTCTGAATTTTACACTTAGATCACTCATACATTTAAGCTCTAAATTTTCGATCTTGTGGTTGGTTAAGTTGCTTTGACACTTGGAATCTAATTGGCATTGTGATAAGAATATTTCGAGTAAATTTTATTGACATCTTGTTATCATTGGCTAATTGAAAAATTGGATAATTTATTCTAAGTATCTTGTGGATTGATACATTGGCACTTGTATCATGAAGCACTTGCCTTGTATTAAGATTGTCCTCTAATTGTTGTTAAGTACTGTTGTCATAAGGAGTAATCATAATTTGAGTACTTAAACACTTAAACAATTTTAACTCAAGTAATTTCACTTATCATCTTTGCACGAGCATTCTAGGATCTAGCTTGCACTAAAAACTTACCTCCTAGCATAAGCTAAGTTGATAGACTCCTAGGGCAACCCTTTTCCGATTAGCTTGAGGGATTCAACCCTTTTTAGTGGTTAACACAACGACCTTGCAGTCATCAGAGATACAGTTTCTATAGCACCAAAGGCACTGGGTGGTTGGAACACAGGGGGAGGTATCGTTAATCATGCCTTTTGTAACAGCCCACCTTGAATCATGAGCTCCATATGAATATTAGCATGCATACGAGACATGCATATGATAGCTACATATGCATGTATCGCATGCATTGCATTAGTATATGTACTAAATAAGTATGAAAAGTCTAAGTATAGGGTAATGAATTAATTATTAAAGTACTGAGTGAATACCTAACCCATAAGAAGGTAATGAATATATTGTGAGGTACCTATTATATATGCCAACATCACAATATATAACTAGTTTATTGTTCAAAAAAATAAATAATAAATGCAATGGCTTCTGCAAATAAAAGAGAATAATAATATGATATATTTATTATTTTAACTAGGAGAGGTTATATATTAACTAAAAAGAAACATGATATATATTATATTAACTAAAAGGGAATATATATATAAAAGGACGAAGGATAAAAACTTCAATAAGTTATATAAATTTATAAGCTTTTAATTAGGTTAATAAACTTAAACAAAAGGATTGTAAATTATAAATTATTAAATATCTCATGGATTGTAAATTATTTAAGTTAGTTGTCACTTGAACTAAAAATCAAAATTATGACGGTCGACTTTTAAATGTGACCACCTTGAGAATTCATAAATGACCCTTCTGGGTGCCAGGTATCGATGGAGAGAACACTGGAAACCCTATTATATTGAGAAATGCTGAGATGGTGGAAAGGAGAAGACGGTGATTTTGAACATATAAGGAGAAGGGTTACAACATAGAGGGGGGGAACAATGAAGGAGATTGGGAACTGAAGGCGAAGTTGCTCAGCTGAAACATTGGAATTGAGAAACGGAGATTTGAGCAATTGTTCTTGAAATTTTTGGGCACGAGGGTCAAAGTACTTCGATTATGAAGTATTTTAGAGTTGGGTACCAACGATTGTACCCAATTTGGTTGGGAGCTTTCGGTCATTTGGAAACAAGATCAAAATTGGGAACGAGGATAGCCTGGGATCGACATCAAATTCAAAGAAAAACAAACAGGTATTTTCCTAAATTTCACTATCTGCAAAACTAGAAGAAATTTCATAATTTTCTATAGTTAGAGACCTCACACCTTTGCCTGCTTCCCGTTGGCTTCCATCCCATAGCCTACTCTGAAGATTGTTTCTCAAAACAGTTAAGGGAGAGATGCAACTTAGAATAGACATTTAATCTAAAAATAACCAACATACTTGCATCACACCTAGCTCTTAGGAATTGCATGTCATATAGGATAGTCTATCATATTAAGCAACGGGTGTCCATCTGGTTACTTGGTTTCAATTTATAACAAGCAAGAATGGTGACTCCATAAGACACTTTTCTCATACTTGAAATCTAATATAATCATTAATCTTGCTAAAATTCTACCGAGTAGTTAGGCCACTCATCCGTGTCTCCCAACCAAGTTGGTTCCCAACTTGGTTTCCTTCACCTCATTTCCATAGGGACTAGCCCCCATAACTTGCTATTAGGAGACAACTAGAACAAAGTAGGCTGGGATTAGAGTGACAACCCCCGCCATGAGCGGTTGTCGCGGTGCCTGTACAATCTGGGTGACAACAAGACATATCGCAAAAAACATGTGAAGAGGCTGGGAGGAGAGTTCGTTTGATGATATTGATCAATATCAAATATGGTCTCCTGAATAAAGAGAGAGAGTTGACTAGCTCTACTTTGATTGGCTCAATATAATGCCTTTGTTGATGATGACTAGAGGAAAGTGATATGAAATGTTGATGGCCTAAACCTTGTCACAAATTGAAGAAAAGGTTTGGCTCCATTACATCGAGAAATATAAAAGCTCAATATGATGAGATACAAAGAGGAGGAGGAGCCATGTAGGTACTACTTGAATATCTCCATGAAGAACCAGTGGCTAATAAAGGCACATAGTTATGAATTCCCAATTAAAAGGAAGTAAGAAATCTCCTTCATGTTTGAGGAGTCAGAATCTATTCCCTAATATAGAGGGAATGAGGATTATCTCCCCGGTTAAGAGGGAGTGATGATGGACATTATATTCTCTTTTTCATGTGTCATGCACTAGGCCGTGACTCACAACTGTATGTCCAGTGAAGGCCATAGAGAGAGAATGGGGTCTAGAGGATTGGATAAGCATCTGAGATTTCCTTGAGGATGAAGAATCCAAGATAGGAAGTAGACCGACACTCTTTGAGGAGTGGACAGGTGTCCAAGACAAGAGTGGTCGAAGAGCACTGATATTCTTTGAGGTTTGGGAATCCAAGATAAGAATAGTCCTAAAATGACATACCTAGTGAACATCCGGATGGGGTATGTGCTTTAAGAGGTAGTGTGGTGTTTCATGTAAAGCCTCCCAACATTATGCTTTGATATAAGTAGAGTTTGTCAGTTAAGGCCTTACTATGTTGACAATGCTGGTTATGATGTTGATGTTTAAAGATGGCTTATCAATTTGACTCTTCTTATGAAAATATTTCAGTTTGAGAATATCGTTGTACTGAGTGCACAATTATGAATACCTCCCTAGTTAAGAGGGAGTGTCGGAGAATGTAACTAAGTTCGGTCTTCAAAATTGTATCAAAATGTATTTTTATGTAAAAAACAGAAAGAAGAAAAAGAAAAATTTATATTCAAGCATGGGTTTCATGCTCAAGAAATTATTATTTTATTAGTTAAGCATGTTCTTCACGCTTCTAGGATTTGATAAGTCAAAGAGTCAAAGTCCTATTTGGAATTTTGGACCTATTGTGAAGAAAAAAGAAAAATATTTTTTTAATTTGTATTTTGGGTAAAATTCACTCTAGAAGTCAAGCCGTCCTTACCTGTTATGTACTCTCTGCCCCAAAGGACATGTGTGTTCGAACCCCTTTGGACAATATAAATAGAGGGTGACTTGGAGCTCATTTTGGACACTCAATTTGGAGCATCTGATCTGAAATTTTACAGAGAAAGAGGAGGGCTGGAACCTGAAATTGAAGGAAAAACTTTCTTGAAGTCTGATTTGTGAAAGTCCTACTTTGATGTATTTCTTATTGAAGATATAATGCTGCATATGTTGCTAGTCTCTTATTGTTGATGGATTTGCAGAACAAGAAGAGGGTTTGACTTGGCTTCTAGAGGGTTGAAGGGTCTTGGATATCTGATTTGATCTGATTCTATAAGAAGTGAATTTTATGGGTTTCCCTCTTGGAGGGGTTATGCCCTAGCTTGGAGCCTATATTTTGTGTTCTCTGTTTTTGTGATCTTCATGCTTTTAATGTTTGGTAATTGCTTGATGAAAGAAGAAGAATATAATAACATAATGCCAACAAATTCCCAAGTAATTATCAAAGAAGGAGAAAAACGAATTTAATTTGTAAACCTCCTATTTCTCCAACAAACCTAAACTACTCCATTCTAGCAGTGCAGTCGACCTTTTCATTTTGAAGATTAGGCTTTCTCAACTCATCACAGGAGGGGGCTTTGTACCCTATAGGATCAAACATAGCTTGATAGAATGGATTGTTCTTGGCAATGCTGAAAGGAATGTCACTCCAAAAAAAACACTTACCCTTTAGCTTGTCAGCTTATTCCTTCTCCTTTCTTTTAAGCGTTGACCTGATAGGAGGTTGTGCACCAGGTGTGGTTTTAGGAACAAAAAATGATAAGGTAGATGCGGGGCTGGCCATTGTGGAAGGTGATGCTGAAGAACCACTCTCATCCCCACTCCTCCCCTCACAATTGGACTTTTCACAACTGCCTTATTACTTTTGGCAAAATCTTTATCTTCTAGTGATTTGGTGGCAATATAGATGATTTCTGGAGATGCATCTGGGCAGGTTCTATGTCATGTCCCGGAGTTTGTGCAAAGTGGTATTTCAATTGGGATATTTCCCCTGTCATATGCTTCCCACACAACTTGCAATTCAAATTTTGTCTATTGAACCCCCACGCGTTTACCATGTTTCCACGTACGGTCCAAAATTCTCAGCATTTTTAGTCTTCAATGTAATGATTGAACCTAGGATACAAAAAAAAATCAACATTTTTACAATCAAGAAATCCTCTCCACTCAATGAAACGATAATGGCAAAAAAATACACTTTCTCCCCCTAGCAAAATCATAGGAAAAAATGGATGACTGAAACCCCAAGAAAAATCTAAAAAGAACAAAAAAACAGGGCCTGTTGATGGAAATTGTTCCATACTGCAATTTTTTTTGGGATTGGCTCCTAAAATCTGTGTTCTCCTCCTTCACCCAAGAAAAGTCGTTCTCCTGCTCCTCTGCTCTCAAACCTGTGGTCTCTGTTTGCAAAATGAGACAAAAAACCCCCAAAATTGCTTATAACCCGACCTGGGCATGACACATCGATTCTTTCAGTCGTATCATGATGTTTTCCCGATTTTAATGATAATATCGGCCATGAAAAAATTGCTGATTTTTTTCAGCCAATATTATCGGTGAGTTGAAAAACTTGCGATATGTCAATATTTTTGCGAAAAAATCGCGTGGTCGGCAACACTGATAAAAACATTCATAGGGCCTCTCCATTTCCTTTTATAGTTCATTAGTGTTACATTGTTTCTGAAGGATCGTTTGAAATTGCCATGGATTGGTTGTATATTGTAATACTACTGCAATTTAGCTTAATTTTTGTTTCAAATGCTAAGTTCTCAAGATTTAAAGTGGTTTTCAAATCCTTCTTTTGATCAATCATTTGTGTATTGTGTATGTGCTTCAAAAGTTAAAAATGTAATCATTGCTTATAATCGGAGTTGTTACCAATGATTTTTTCCTCACTTATTGAGTGGACATGCTAACACAACAGAACGTTTTCTTGCAGGCCTATCCCATTTAAGGCTTTCAAATGTTTCATGTGCATATGCCCTGAGGATGCCTCTTCGACTATCATTCTCTGAATTTTCTGGATCAATGCTTACAATGCACAAGCAATCATCCCATACATTGCAAATGACAGCAGATGTTTCTGTCGATTCAAAACCAAAGCCATGGTTGCTGGTGGGATTAGGAAATCCTGGCAAACTATATGATGGTACCAGGCACAATGTATGGGTTCACTTTCTGTCTGATATATATTCTTATTCTTTCATCTCTACTCATGCTATTTAGTATTCATATCTTGATGTATGATATACTTTATTTGTTGTTTCTCATTGTTTGTTCTTTTCTTAATGAGGCATTTTAATTGTTTTCTTTGTCTACTTTACATAATCGAGGGAGCTCAGAGATTATTTCCCCTAACAGTCTGTTCTCTTTTTATTTTTATTTTTTTAATAGTGGTGGATTTGGCCCATCACATGCTTATACTAAATTTATAGTTGCATTATTTCTGGGTTTCCACAAGGGAAACTTATGAACATGGCATCTATTCTCCTAGGAGCTTGAAAATGTCAATACAGGCACTCAATTTGAAAAGAGTCATTTTGATTTCTTCTCCACTAGAATCATATGTCTACTCTTATAATTTATTTATCAGCTTGTGGGAGATGGCCTAAAGCAGGCTATGTATGTTTGAAACAATTTTAATAGTTAATAACATTTTTACTCTGATTTATTGGCTTGTGAGAGGTGGCCTAAATCAGACTATTTTAGTTTGAAACAATTTAAATAGTTAATGTCGTCACTGGATTTGGGCAGTCAAATATTATTCTCCCTGTTATCACATCTAGCACTTTAGTGCAATGCTTTCATAAGTTCTAAGATTAGGAGACCAAGAGGCTTGTCATGGAGGAGGCACCTGAATGGTTGGAGCAAGATGCCGAGGAGGACGCGGGGGGGAGGTGGGGGGGGGGGGGTGTTCCACTTCGAGGAGAGACATATTTGGAATTTTTGAGTAAAGGACATTGAAAGTGTGCTGCAGCTTAGTGCCACCACCTCCACAGAGACTGGCACCTAATGGAAGAGGCTGAAGACATCCCATTTCATCTTCTACCATTTCTCCAAGAGTTGCATCTTCCACCTGAGGCTTAACCTCAACATGTCCATGTACTGCTTCTAGAGGAAGGATGATACAGATGGCCTTTGCTTGGAAAAGGGGTAGAGGTTAGCTTTCTACTATCTAGATGCCTCATGATGATAATCTCATGAGATACATTTATTTTTGTTTTGATGTGAATTTTTATTATCCCATCAAGATTTATGACTCAGGATAGATATCATATTTCTGTATCCATATCTGATGTACTACTTGACATCTTATACATTTTCTATTGCAATTTTATTTTCTTATTTATGTGACAATGTGTTTGTTTGATGTTGATGTTGCTTTGGAAGTTTAAAAAATTGAAAATAAATGATTAATTTTTATTTTTTTTAAAGTTTCCCCATAATTTCCGATATTTTCCTCGGTATTGCTGATAATTTAAATTTCAGATCCCTGGCAATAAATTGCTGATAGTGATAAATGTAACATTGATATCAACTCCCATAGATGATTACATGATGCAAAATCCAGAATTGGCCATTATAGATGAGTCTATAGCCACTGTACATCTAAGAAACCAAAATCAGCCTTTATACATGAGGCTACGTGTGCTGAAAATGAAATAAAACATGAGTTAAAGATGAGTACAATTACATATCCTAATACAACTCATCTCCATCCTCATCAACAAAAGAGAACAAGATGCTTGTTTAGCTAAACTAGAGCGTGGATTGGAAGAAGAGGCAGCTCCACTTCCGGTTGCATCACCTCAAATGCTTGTTTAGCTAAACTAGAGCGTGGATTGGAAGAGAGGCAGCTCCACTTCCGGTTGAATCTTGTAGGAAATATAGGGATTTGACATTTTATTTTGCCCAGCTACCAAGTATTAGTCAAATATCTTGAAATTTGAGAATCATTCTCAGAATCCTCTTTTACAAAGCCTAGATATTTCATCTCACCATCTCATCTTGCTATATTGGTCAAATGTGACATTGAACTCTTTATTTTCCTAAGTAATTAGATCTACATCTGTTTGCACGTATCTTTAGGTATGGTAGAAAGTTGACTAACATCTTTTAGTTTTCTTTATTGGTTATTATTGTTTTGATTGGATCATTTTGCTCAGAGCTGTATCATAATTTATATGAATTTTTTGAATAGGTTGGGTTTGAAATGATTGACACCATAGCACAAGGAGAAGGAATCATAGTGTCTAGGATACAGCACAGAGCACTTTTTGGGAAAGGTAAACACCGCTGCTCATTTTGTACTCTCTAACCGAGACATGGTCAATCATTTTCATGTTGATGACATTTGAATGCAATTCTGACTTAAAGTTGATGCTGAAAATAAAAAATAATGTAGGGAGTATTATTATTATTATGTGAAAAGTTATGGTGTTTTTTCTATTGCCAGGAAGTTGTAACTTGGAAGTCTTTGCACTTTTTTCGATTGGCATAAAATCTTTCAATTGTGCTCTCTACTAAATTTGAGTCTGTTTGAATCAATTACTCCGGCATCCCATCCATTTTCTTGTGTGTAAATGATTGAAAGCTTGCTGTACTTTTGGAGCCATTGCTTCCTGGATATTGGAACTCTTCCTCGAGATTAAAAGGCTTGTGTCAAATAATCGAAGTGCATGAGCATTCCTATTTCTCCTAATTCATACTATATTCTTTTCTTTCCTCTTGTCAAAGTTCAAACAACTACTAAATTCTATCAAGCACTATTTGCTCAAATAGGAAGAGAAAATTGATAAGGCAAGTTGACACTATTTGCTACTATGGTCCAGTCATATGCATTGCAACTATTTGAAAATTTAATTGACCATTTGAGAACCAACTATTTTTAGTCTAGTTTTATACTTTACAGTTTGCATTTGATCTTAAGCATCAGTCACAAGTTCATGATGCATACTGGAGATTGACAGATTGCACTTCACTACCAAACATCAGAAGGTCTGATTACAAATTCATCCCTGATGATCCCTTTTTGATTAGAATCATCACAGCTGTAGGCATGGTACTCTCTAAAAGACGTAGCCTGAGAAAAATAATGAGGAAATATCAAATCGAAAGACTGATACCAAAAACAGGGAATAATAATATAACTATTCTTGCCATGATAATAGAGAATATAACTAATCAATAAAAGAAAAGCATGGAGAATGTGTCAAATAGATTGCATAACTATCAAGAATATGTCAAAAAAAGGCAGAATATATCTGTTACGCCACTTTGTTTATTCCTTCTAAAAAATAGTTAGAGCAGACATGAAGACACATAAAATTACTAGTACCATGCTTGGATTTCTAAACATAAATGATAACTATACAAAGGGAAACAAATTTAGAACTTTAATGAGATCCAAATGTGAGCAACTTGACAAGCGGAGTTGACTTGTTGCAAAATGAAAAAACAATGGAGATGCATATATGCTAAGGGTCTTGTCTTAAGGATATGGGAGAGTCCATACAGAGTGATCTATGTGTACTGACTAGATTATTAGCATCCGAGCATTGTGGAGATTAACATTAGAATGCTTTGGTGTCCCCAAGTGATCTTCTTAGGAGGGGTTATAACTTTCAACTAAGCATTTCAAACACCAAAGTTATCTTCTTAGGAGGGGTTATAACTTTCAACTAAGCATTTCAAATCTGTAAATCATCCAATCTTAATCCTATGGCATTGCAGGTCAATTAATTTTCATGGAGAAAAGGTAAAAACATTCATGACAAGACACTACTAGGTAAAAATAAACACAATTTTCAAATTTGGCAAACCTTGCATGCAACGTATTCAAGTAAATACATGGTGTTTTACATATATTATGGATTATTTTAAATACTTTGATTCTTGTTTTTTTGGATAAAATGGAAGTTTGTTTTGCCCCTTTTTTGGTGGGTAAGGTTGAACAATGAGCTGTTTATAAGTTTTGAAAGTTGGTTAATTTGAGGTTTATGCTTTAAATCAGTATTATATGGAGACATGTTTTCGAGGGTAGGGTACATGTTCCCTATGTTCCCCATGCTCCTAGGATGTGGGTACTCCAAAGGGGAACATTTCCCCATGCCCTCCTTTGGGGGGATCTAATAGGGAAAACCTGTTGAAGAATCTAGGGCAATTAGGTGTAGAGTGATTCTTCGGGACTAGATAACAATTTGTGAAGTCTTTTTACAATTGTCTTTGTTAGCGTAATGTTCTTCTTCTCTTATTAATGCATGTGTGTGCTTCATCAAATTGCTATCAAAACATAAAACAAGAACACAAGATGTTGGCTCTCTGCTAGGGCCAAAACCTCTCTTCTCTTGAGAGGAAAACCCTTCGGTAAGTTGTCTTTTATTGAAGCTTCTTTCTTGATCAATGCCAAACCCTTGACCCTTGATTAGAAGATCCTCCAAGCACAAGTCAAGTCCTTCCTTTTTCTCTGCACTATGTTTTCCCAGCACTTTTTCCACCTCCTTCCGGCACTTCGTTCCCCGGCACTTCGTTCCCCGGCACTTTGTCCTCCTTTTGGCACTTCGTTCTTCCTTCCACTGTTAGTAGACCTTCTAGAAGAGATACTAATCTTTTGTACTTAGTGATATCCTTCACCTAAAGATACTCCTTCCTTCTCTTGATCAACCGAGTCCCTTCTTGATGTGTAGTGGTAGGCTTAGTGTGACAGCACTGCATCCCTAATTCTCGCACATGTGAGAGGTCTTGTTGATGTTATATGGCTCCTCTTTCCTTCACTTGAGGTCCTTCCTTCTTCGCTTGGATAGGAGGCCTAGTAGGCCTAGTTTGTAGCCCAAATGATGAGGTATGATGGGAGGTGACTTGCTGCTGTCCAAACTGCAGATAGCCCTTCCTTCTCTTCGCACGTGTGGTTGGTATTGGCCTTAAAACAATCCCAAAACCTTCGCTCTTCCTTCTTGCTTCTTCGCTGCACTAGAGGCTCCTTCTTTGTCCCTTTCTCGGCTTCTTTTTCAGTCGCCTATCTTCGCTGATTTTAGAGTGAGTTTCTTGTTGTTTGAGGGAGTGGACAACCTCTATATATAGAGGACTGTCCCTCCTTTAGGCCAACTTGTTGCCTTGAGGCCGACTTGACTTCCTTTGCTTCGATGGGTGCTTTTAATGGTGCCATTGCTTCTTTTGATGGTGTCTTTGCTAGGAGGAGACTTGACTTTGCTTGTAGGTGTCTTCTTTGACTCTTATACATAATGTAACATACCCTTAAGGTCTTCAACATAATTCTTTTGACTCTTTGACTCACCTATAGCACTTTGCATGTACTAGACCTACTTCAATGAGCAAGAAACTCATTGACATATGTTATAATAATACTATTTCTTTTCTTGAATAAATACAAATATCGAAAGTACATTTATGAGACCGAACCTCGTTATCTTTCCTTCAACACTCATTCTTAACTAGGGAGGTATTCATACAACATTACAAGGTGTTTGGCTATTATCAATCTTGAAGAATTCATATAAGAGAAATCGGATTGACAATCCATCTGTTATAGCATCCTAGTAACCAACATTGTATCCATAAAAGGCCTTGACTGACAGCTCTATCTCTCAATAGATCAGAGCACAATGTTGGCGAGACCAATGACTTTTAGACACCATAGTCATTGTCTCTCAAGGTACATACCCACCCGGGTGTTCACTGAGTATGACCTTCTAGGACTATTCTTATCTTGGGTTCCTAGCCCTCAAAGAATATTGGTCCTCTTGCCTACTCTTTGTCTTGGATGCCCTACACATCTTCAAAGAGTATCGAATGTTAGATGATTACCCAATCCTCCCATTCTTTCTTCCCAAGTGAAGACAAGAATGTCGTGTTTATCCCTTCCTCTAGAATGAGGAAGACATGCCCAAGTTTCCTTTGGGAACTTCTCAGAACTCCCTCTTAGCTAGGGACTTGTCCATTCATCAGCAACTTCTTCTTCGTGGGTCCTTCAACTGCTCGATCTTTTTTTTCTTCGATGTCATGAAGTCTTTGTTCAAACTTCCTCTTGGTAGGGCACCATCCATCGATCACTTTCCTTCCTGGCTTGATATGTCATTGCTTCCTTCATGGAAAGTGGTCTTCTTGTCATATATCAGGTTCTCTTGTCATCTGGCTACTCCTTTGTCATCTTTTCCATGCTTCGAAATACTCTTCTCATGGATGCTTCGTTGACCTTGCTTGTTCCCATGCTTTGATCTAGTAGCCCTTTGTGACTTCATCCTGATATTGCTTCAACATTGCTTTGCTTTCGTTGGATGGCTTCTTCATCACGACATCTTTGTAAAGTAGAATCAATGATATGCACCTTTCATATCTCCAAGGCCTTCATAGGTGTCAAGGGTCCTCCCTTCCTTTGTTAGAGTTGTCCTACCTTCTTTCGAGAGATAAGGATAATGCACTTGGCCCTCTCCATCGCCTCTTCGTATTTGTCATTATCATTGGGGTCGACTGGGATAGCTATAACCTTCAAGGCGAAGTGCTTTACATGATTCCTGTCAAGCACTGATAAGATTCTGGCCTTCCAGACTGTGAAGTTCGATGCTCCGTCCAGTCTATCTTGGTCTCTTACCCTATGAAGTGCCATGACACACCTCTACTTCCCTCCTGGAAGTTCACTGTTCGACTCCTCTGAGTCTCTACTTCCCGTCTGGAAGTTCTCTTTTGGACTCCCTCTAATTTCTAATTTCCCTCCTGGAAATCCTTCTGTCACTTGTCGAGATGCCCCCTACTCTGATTGTCTTGTGCAATTGCATTGCTGATCCAGGTTCCTCGACTAGAAATCCTCGATAACAACTCCTCTGGCCCTGCTCTGTCAGGTACTGTTTTGACTACAGTACTTCACCAACTCCACTCTGCAATATTTTTGCAGCCTTCTAGAATCCAACAAGCCTCTCTGTGAACTGTGTTAGCCCCTCTCTGCCTCATGCTAGCTCTGCATCACCCCAGATGGGTTTACGTCAGCCCTCTGGCCCTTTGCGTTAGCAACGCTGGCCTCTTTGAGGCTCTGTGCAGCTCCCGACTTCTTCTGCATGGCTCTGTTGGCTTTGCGTCACACTTCTTGGCTTTTGTGTTGCTCAAAATAGCTTCTGTAACCTCGGGACAACTGTTTTCTGCTGCTATTGCTCCGCTTGGCTGATGTCTTCTAGTCCTCTTGTGATCTGCAATCACACTCTGATACCATGTTGAAGTTTCTAAGTTTACTTAGTTTGGAAACCCTTCATGCACTTTTTCTGATTTATTCCTACCTACTTGTTATTTTTCTTTAACAGGTTGTTTACAAAGTAAATATTGAAAATAAACACCAGTGCATGCTCAACATATTATAGATCAACAACTAAAATAAACAAGAACAAACACACCAAATGACACCATTATTTTTGGACTGATGTCTCCGGGAAAACCCAATGCGGGAAAACCGGCGCAGCGATCTGAGGGTTTTCTTATTAAGCAATATCAGAGTACAATTTGGGTGGCGAAACTGGCCTACCCAACAAAGAATTTCCTTAGCAACTATACCTCAAAGTTTAAGAGAAATCACCTGGCCGAAATTCCGGAAAATCCTTCCGGTAGCTCTTCAGCACAAAATTGCTCTTGCAACCCTAGTGTCTGGCCAATCTGGACCGCGTCAGCCCCTCCCTGTCTTACGCTGGCCTTGCGTCAGCCCCAGGAGGCCTTGCATAAGCTCTGGGAGCCTCTGCGTCAACTGTGCTTGCCCCTCTCGTGCTCTGCGCAACACTTGGTTGCCTCTGCATGGCCCTGCGTGAGCCCTTGCTGGCTCTGCGTCACCCTCCTTGGCTGTTGCGCTGCTCTTTCGACACAATCTCTGCCTTCTCTATTTCTCTGTACTCAATGCCCTTCAGGTGCTCTCTCAATCACTGACTCTATCTCTCTTAGCAAACCCCGCTCTAGAGAATAGAATCATTGATCATTTGGTGTACCCTCTAAGTGGCCCTCAAGCCTCTTCTTATACTTTTCCTGTTGACATTTCAACGGCTGAGATTAAGTCCCTAATTAATGGCTAAGATTAGATCTGGCTTGATCCATGTCTTTTGGACCACTCAAACACAAATTCATATTAATACACATTAATATTTTATTTTCCCTAAGTTTAGACTTAGGGACTCCATTAAAAATATTAATTATTTTAATATTTCCTGATCTGTTTAGAATCTTCCCAAACCCTTTATGGGTATTGGATATCTCATGTGCCCCAACCTCTCCATCAAATTTCATGGCTAGAGCACATCCGATGCTACCCCAAATCAACAACTTGTCTACTCTAGGGCATGCCAACGTGATCTATGAGGTTTCACATGGAGAGTAGTGGAGCGTTTTGATCAGAGGGATCCAGAGATTCACTTTAGGGAATTGACCCAGCTCAGGCAGATAGGACATCTAGAGCATTATATTTCAGCTATGTTACTAGGATTCAAATACAGATACAGATACAGATACGGATCTAGATCCGCTAGTTTTTTGAAAATCCAGGATCCGGATATGAAAAGGATACGTCACATACAAAAAAATAAAATATAATCATATTTTTAAAATTTTAAAAATTACTTTAGAGTTCAAAAATCAAGTACTCCATGAAACCATCAAACACTTTTAGAATTGAAAGCATTAGATATATTATAAATATGAAGACTGAAACACTGAAATGATGCATCAGCCCTTATACAAAGTAACAAAAAGGATCATAATATCATAAATGATAATAGTAAATACATTTACATCTCTTCAAATGGATCTATATTTTCTGCATATTGCAACTCTACATCATGAATACATGATGGGGATCCTAGAATGTAGGAATTTGCATCAGTAGGTTGGACTAGTGGTGGAACAATATCCTCAAGTAGGTTGAGGTGAGTCATGGCATTTAGTGTCAAGTTCGAGTTAGAGATCTCAAGCTCCACATCTCACATCCTACTCAGACCTTTTTTATACTCTGGTTCAACATGTGATATAAGACTGAGGTTGGAATGAATATAAACAAGATCCTCAGCATTTGCCACTCCTAGCCTGTTTTGCTTCACTGAATGGATGAAGCCACATGTATTCCAATTCCTCTCAGCTGATGAGGAACTAGCAACCTGTGATAATAACCTAGTGGCTGGAGTAGAGAGATGAATGCTATACCCACCATGGAAGTCCCACCAAGTAAGAGGATCAAGATGCCCTCGATCGTCCATAGCTACTGGATCTGAAAAACTACTTGTAGACTATACAAACCCTCCAAATTATTGGCAGGCATCCATTGCAACTCCCATATCTCTATAAATTTTCCTCAAAGTTGTCTTGTATCCTTGTACCACTTCAGAATCCTTGTTTGCCATTGTTCTACCCGGTAAAGACAAAATTTTGGAATGATAGTATTTAGGGTGCAATGCATATGCTAGAAGGTGTAATGGTGTGGTCATTTTGTTCCACCTTTCTATAACTATGTCCTTCACTAAATAAGAATGTTTCATAAGGGTCATATTCACTTGCCCTAACAATTTCCCTTATCCTCTCCAACATACTATCAATGTTTTCATAAACTTCCCCCAAGCAAGGTGTATCTGTATCAAATGCCCTGATCAAGGTCAAGGTTGGTTCAGTGAATCGTAGAAGGTATTGGACCTTGTCCCACCATGCATCATCAAGAATGATGGACTTGATTTTTTGCCCTCTATCAGAAGTGGAAGTCGTCCATGATTCCCAAAAAGGGTCAATGACCATTGCTTGTAATGCTTGTATCACCTCCACAAGCCTCTTTATGACAAGAGTGTGGGAGGCAAAATGAGTTTTAGCAACCTACAAGTTTCAAAAAATACAAAAATCAAATCTCAAATTGAAATGAGAAATCATATATAAATTTGCAATTAAAAGAATTTCCAATACAAATAATATTGATTAAAAAAAGTACCTTCAGTAGCTCCAACTTTGCAAAATCTCTATAAATGGCCTGGGACATTGAATGATTTGTTATGAACATTTGGATTTCCTTTGCTGCTACATATATTTCATTAATCCATTCAATCTCACCAATCTTGGCAAGCATAGGGTTCAATGAATATACTGCACATGGAGTCCAAAAGATGTAATCATATTGACCCTCCATAATCAAACCTACAGCTTTACAAACCTGTGCATTGTCCGTAATGACTTGGACAACATTATGTGGCCCCACACTTTGTAGTGCATCAATAGGAATTGTGGACATGAAAAATGCATCTTTCTCTATTCCACTGCAATCAACAACCTTCGAAAACATTGCCCCTTGGGGGCATACTGCAACAACGTTAATTAATGGACGGTTTCTTTGGTCTCTCCATCCATCAAAAATGATGGACACCCTTGTTACTGCCCATGTATCCCGATTTCCCTGTAGCTGTCTATCCACAGATTGTCTTTCTGATGTCAACAATGTAGTGTGGACCTTTTCATATCCAGGACTTTTCTACCCTTTTGGCGCTTCATTAACTGCCTTAATCATTTGTTGCCAATAAGTGAAACGCATCAAATTGAATGCTAGCCCATTTGCATAGATGCAATGAGCTACATGTTCATTGGCTATGTCTCTACCTTGATTATTGAAAGCTGCTTCAAGAGAGCCTACAGTGGGCCTTTTATTAGTTGTGGCTATAGGCCTAGATGGCAATGGAGGCCTAGTTGTAGAGATTTGCACAGGTTGTTTTCCCTTAGCATGCTTCCTATCAAGAAATTCTTGCAAAGATGCATAGAATTGCATTTTTCCAGGACTCAAAGCTTTGCCAAGTTTTCCATTTGCATCTTTTGGCCCGGTGCATACTTGCACCCCTGTGTTAGTTTGACCAATGAGATGGGCCTTCACTCTAGTATATGAGCCATTTTTTATATCTTGGCATTCATTGCACTTCCATTTAAATGAACCACCTCCGGGATTTTTTCTAATAATCTCCACATACTATGATGAAGGAGATTTTGGGTTTGTTTTGATGATTTCCCCTTCACTCTGCTCATGTTGTGATGGTTCCATAATGATCTATATGTTACGTTACTCAATACTGCATATAAAATTCAATTTATAATATATTAAAATTTAATAGTTATCAATAAGCAATTAAATAATAGCAAAACCCATGACCAAGTGGAATAACAAAAACTAAAATATCACCGATATCACCATATATTTCACTACCCTATCTTTCCGTGATCCACATGGGTTGAGTAAATTAATGACCATCGACATAAATCATTATGCACTTTGAAAATACCTAAGCCACTCTGAAATTTAATATTATTTTTAGCCTTGATGATCGGCTGGTTCATTTGAAATGCATCCGTTTAAACAAATTTATTATTTTAGTAGTAAAACAAAAGGAAATCTCGCCATTACTAATATTATTTGTTGCGATATTTTTCTTCATCATTAAAATTGTTTAATTTAAACCTATGGAACATTTTAATAAATATGTATTGTATCAACATGGGAGCTTTCAAATGAACATTTAAAAATTCAAATGGCCATGGTGACTTGAGTGGTGTATCGTATCTAAAAAATCGTGGTTGTGGTAACTTGAGGCAAAAAAGATTTCATAGCCGAATAGACAAATTGAAATGGCGGTTTAATAAAAAAAATTAAAATACCTTGCGGTTTCTTGGTCTAGCTGATGATGTGAATACCGACACACACGTTGAAACTTGAACCTGAACAACGAACGACGAACCTGAACCTGAATGACAAACGTTGGGCCTTGAAGAAATGAATAAAGCTAAACTCCAAACATTGAAAGCTAAACACCAAATGCTGAAAGCTAAATGCTGCCTCTTATGTTCTGCCTGTTGGGTGCACTGCGGACAAAGAGGGACCACATAACTTTAACTAACGTCAAAAACAAAAACCCTAAACTCCAATGCACGCATACATTTTAATTTTTAACTTCTTTCGGGTTCTGGAATTTGGACAAAAGTTCTGCAGGTTTCGGTTTTAAAATCGAGATGCGTTTTTGGCGAGGAGAAGTCATTTCCAAAAATTCAACATCCGCCACCGCCGTTTTTTGCACGTATTCTCGCAAATCCAGATCCGAATCCGGATCAGATCCGAGGATATGGAGATCTTTGCCCTTCTGCTACTGGATCCGATAACGTAGTATTTCAGAGCTCCTGAGGGTCTCAGTCATGGTACCAGATTTGTCAAATGTTAGGCGAGTATACACATTTGTAGAGCGGTTGATGGAGCTACTTCGTGGATTGGTGAAGGCACGCAGGGTCTCTACTCTACTCGAGGTTGTGACTTGTACGAGAGACTTGCAAGGGACCATCCCAAACACCCGAGCACCCTTTCCACCATGCACTTCCTACCCTCAGAAGGGGAATGACACCAGAGAAGACCTAGGGAAAGGGCAACTGGACGATCAAACCAGAACAGACCTCAGGAGGAGGAAGTTGTGTTTTACATGTCGGGAGCCATGAGCGCCAGGCCATCGGTGCATAGCGGGCAAGGCCCATTACATCGAATTCTTCTCAAACAATGATTAGGAAGAGGAGGTGGAGTTGGATTTTGGTGGGGGAGACAATGAGAGTCCGGTAGAGAGGGGACCACCACCACAACCACCACATGGGGGAGCATCTTTTGCACCATCGGGGGAGTCATAGCCTCTTTGTGCGGGGTTCCCAAATTTTTGACCAGGAGGATCAGAGGCACAGTGCAGGGGCAGCATGTATCAGTGTTGGTAGACAATGAGGCCACCCACAATTTTATTGATGCTTAAATGGTCCAGAGGATAGGCATCACCACTGCATAGTTTAACGGGTTTTCAGCTTTGGTACCAGGAGACAGAACTATGCAGTGCACTCGATATGTTCCCACTTTGATAATGACCATGGGAAACTATCCGATCATAGACCATTTCTTCGTGGTGGACGTACCAAACACCAATGTGGTGATGGGTGTCCAATGGTTGTATTCCCTTGGCCGAGTTACCACCGATTGGATGAAACTAGAGATGGAGTTTACCGGGCTGGATGCTAACCTAATGGTTCTTCAAGGCATGCATTCATATCCTCCACAGACAATTTCAGCCCACAGGATGGAGGCCGATTTGAGGCATGGGGACACAGCATGGGCAATAGAGCTGAGGATTTTAGAGGCTAGAGGGTGGGCCAAGCCACCACATCCAGACATACAGGTGATATTGGACAGATATCCGATAGTTTTTGGAGATATACCACTAGGGCAGCCACCTGACAAGGGGTTTGAACACACTATAGAGCTGGAGCCGGGTGTGCAAGCAGTCATTACTACACCCTATAGGCATCCCAAAGCCTAGAAGGATAAGATTGAGAGAGCCATCAAAGAGCTATTAGCGTTGGGCCACATCAGACCAAGTTCAAGTCCATTCGCTTCTTCAGTCATGCTAGTGAAGAAGAAGGATGGGACTCTACACATGTGCATTGACTACAGGGCACTCAACAAGAAGATAATGAAGAAACAATATCCCATTCTGCATATTGATGAGTTGATGGATGAGCTTAGAGGAGCCAAATACTTCTCCAAGATAGATTTGTGGTCTGGGTATCACCAGATTCAGGTGAGGGAGCTGGATATCTCGAAGACAGCGTTTAGATGGCATTTCAAGTTCTTGGTCATGCCCTTTCGGTTGACTAACCACCTACTACCTATGAGTCATGCATGAACCATGTGTTCAAGGGTCAGCTAAGGAGATTTGTGCTGGTATTCTCTGATGATATCTTGATATACAACAGGACGTGGGAGGAGCACTTGCAGCATCTAGAGGCGGTGTTGTGTACCTTGGAGGAGCAATAGTTCTATGCCAAGATGTCCAAGTGCAAGTTTGGGCTAACAAAGATGCTCTACTTGGGATACATCATAGGCGCAGATGGGGTCAAGGTGCACGAGGAGAAGTTCAGGGTCATTCAGGGCTGGCCAGTGCCTAGAGATGTGATAACACTGAGACGATTCTTGGGCATATGTATTTATTACCGGAAGTTTGTTAAGTGTTGATTTGGGGTAGCATCGGATGTGCTCTAGCCACGAAATTTAGTGGAGAGATTGGGGCACATGAGATCTCCAATACCTAGAAAGGGTTTGGGCAGATTCTAAACAGATCAGGAGATATTAAAATAATTAATATTT
>APFE030787272.1:56136-75451 GCA_000404065.3 Pinus taeda
TAATTAATATTTTTAATGGAGTCCCTAAGTTTAAACTTAGGGAAAATAAAATATTAATGTGTATTAATATGAATCTGTATTAGAATGGTCCAAAAGACATGGATCAAGCCAGACCTAATCGTAGCAGTTGATTTGGGACTTAATCTCGGCCGTTGAGATGTCAACAGGAAAAGTATAAGAGGAGGCTTGAGGGTCACTTGGAGAACACACCACAGTGATCAGTGATTCTATTCTTTAAAGTGGGGTTTGCTAAGAGAGATAAAATCAGTGATCAGGAGAGCAGCTGAGGGGCATTGAGTACAGAGAGACAGACACGCAGAGATAGTGTCGAGATAACAGTAGAGCACCAGAGGGGCCAGCGTAGCTGACGCAGTGACTCAGAGAGCTGACGCAGCGGCTCAAAGAGCTGACGCAGGGCCTCCTAGGGCTGACGCACTGCCAGCGCTAGGCTAGGAGAGGATGACGCAGTCCAGATTGGGCAGACGCTGGGGTTTCTGGGGTAGATTGGTGTTGGGTAGCTGCCGGAAGGATTATCCGGGGTTTCAGCCAGTAGATTTGTCAGAAACGCGAGGTATTACTGCTCTGGAAATTCTTTGTTGGGTAGGCCAGTGTCGGCACCCAAATTGTACTCTAATATTGCTTAATAAAAGAACCATCAGATAGCTGCACTAGTTTTCCTGCATTGGGTTTTTCCAGGGACATTAGTCCAAAAATAATGGTGTCATATGGTGTGTTTGTTCTTGCTTCTTTTAGTTGCTGATCTGTAATATGTTTAGCATGTACTAGTGTTTATTTTTAGTATTTACATTGTAAATAACTTGTTAAGGAAAAATAACAAGTAGGTAGGAATAAATCAGATAAAGTGCATGGAGGGTTTCTAACTGAGTAAACTTAAAACTTCAACATGGTATCAGAGCATGATTGTAGATCACAGGAGGACTGAGAGACATTAGTCGAGCGGAGCAATAGTAGCAGAAAACAGCAGTCCCGAGGTGATAAAAGCTGTTTCTAGCAGCGCAGAAGCCAAGAAGTGTGACGCAAAGCCAGCCAGGCCACCTAGAGGAAGCCAGGAGCTACATAGAGTCCCAGAAAGGCCAGCGTTGCTAACGCAGAGGACCAGAGGGCTGACGCAGGCATCCCAAGGGTAATGCAGATTCATTTGGGGTGACGCAGAGCCGGCGTGAGGCAGAGAGGGGCTGGCGTAGTTCACAGAGAGGCAGTTGCTAGGGTCTAGAAGGCTGCAAGAATATTGCAAAGTAAAGCTAGTGAGGTACTGTAGTCAGAATAATACCTGACAGAGTAGGGCCAAAGGAGTTGTTACCGAGGGTTTCTAGCCGAGGAACCTAGATCAGCATTGTAGTTGCCAAGACGATCAGAGTAGGGGGCATCTCGACAAGTGGCAGAAGGATTTCCAAGAGGGAAATCAGGACTCAGAGGGAGTCCAGAAGAGAACTTCCAAACGGAAAGTAAAGACTTAGAGGAGTCGAACAGAGAACTTCCAGGAGGGAAGTAGAGGAGCATCATGGCACTACACGGGGTAAGAGACCAAGATAGACTAGACGGAGCATCAAACTTTGCAATCTGGAAGGTCAGAATCTTATCATTGCTTGACAGGAATCGTGTCAAGAACTTCGTCTTGAAGGTAATAGCTATCCCAGTCAACCCTAATGATAATGACAAGTACGAGGAGGCGATGGCGAGGGCCAGGTGCATTATCCTTGACAGGGTCAAGGATCATGTGGTACCACATATAGTTGAGAAGGAAACGACATTTGAGATGTGGGAGGCTCTCAAGAAGCTGTATCAGCATACTTCTGAGTAGAGAAGAATGTTTCTTGAGAATCAGATGAGGTCGTATCAGATGAAGAAGGGACAATCGATTAACACCTTCCTCGGAGGACTGAATGAGATCCAAGATCAATTGACTGCTATAGGGGCAACACCGGATCAGGAGCTAATGGTGAGAACAACCTTGAATGCTGTCTCAGAAGACTAGAAAGTCTTTTTGCAGAGTATACAAGGCAGAGGGACACTTCCACCTTGGGACGAGATGTGGGTAGCTCTTCGCGAGGAAGAGATCAGGCAGCAGTCGAAGAAAGGTAGCAGTAGCAAGGGGATCAAAGTCAAGCAAGAGGAGGAAGATGTGGCCATAGTATTTGAGAGGAAGCAGGAAAAGCAGAATAAGAAAGATCTCTCCAAGATCAAGTGCTTCTGCTTTGGGGAGCTAGGTCATTATGCGACCCAGTGTCCAAGGAAGAAGAGTAAGGGAGAGTCTTCCGAGACTAAGGCAGCGTCAGTGCGGGCAAAGAAGGAAGTTTTGACCGATGATGACGTGCCATGAGTGCACACACACCACTTGAGATAAAGTGGGAAGACATCGCGCTGTAGTCAGATAGACTACAGGCGATGAGGGGCAGGATCCTCGAGGTACCCAGCCTCTTGGATTAGACCTTGCTACAAAAGCTCCGTCGAGGAGTAGCAGGACTGGTTAAGTGGGTAGAGATGGATGCGGATGGAGCGGCAGAGAGAGCTACAGTGCAGAAGTCCCGAGATAGCGCAAAGCTAGCAAGTTGTAGCAGTGCGAGAGGCACAAGAGTGTTGCACCAATGCAAGAAGGCACAGAAAGGTGTGCAATGGTGTGAGATGAAGGGAGTTGTTGCAGCAGCGTAGAGGTCAGAAAGGGAGCACTTGTCAGCGACAGAGGGAGCTTCAGCATCAGTGGGTGTTTCTAGCCCAACAGGGAGATCAGTTGGGAGATCGGTTACTTACTTCTCAGTGACTGAGTTGCAGTGCAGCAATGGGCAACACGATGCAACATGATGAGAGGAGGTGCAGTGCAGATGCAGTGCTAGGAGGAATGACCAGTAGAAACACGGATGCAAAGGGAGTTGTCGTACAGATGCAGCAGTGGCAGTGGCAAAACCATGGGCAACAGTACAAGATGCAGCAATGTTGAGGATGTTGGGCAGAAAGGCCTAGCATCAGCATGGGTACTGATGCTGGATGATCATAGTAATACTCAGTGAGGAGTATTGCTAGAGCACAGTCCTCGCTAAGAGGGAGTGTTGATTTGGGGTAGCATCGGATGTGCTCTAACCACGAAATTTGGTGGAGAAGTTGTGGAACATGACATCTCCAATATCTAGAAAGGGTTTGGGTAGATTCTAAACAAATCATGAGATATTAAAATAATTAATAATTTTAATGGAGTCTCTAAGTCTAAACTTACGGAAAATAAAATATTAATGTGTATTAATATGAATCTGTGTTAGAATGGTCCAAAAGACATGGATCAAGCTAGATCTAATCTTAGCTGTTGATCAGAGACTTAATCTTGGCCGTTGAGATGTCAACAGGAAAAGTATAAGAGGAGGCTTGAGAGTCACTTGGAGAACACACCAGAGTGATCAGTCATTCTATTCTCTAGAGCGGGGTTTGCTAAGAGAGATAGAATCAGTGATCAGGAGAACAACTAAGGGGCATTGAGTACAGAGAGACAGAGAGGCAGAGATAGTGTCGGAATAGCAGCAGAGCACCAGAGGGGCCAGCGTAGCTGACGCAAAGGCTCAGAGAGCTGATGTCGAGCCTCCTAGGGCTGACGCAGGCCAAGATAGGTTGACGCAATGCCAACATTGGGCTAGGAGAGGTTGTCGCAGTCCAGATTGGGAAGACACTGGGGTTTTTGGGGCAGATTGATGCTAAGTAGCTGCCAGAAGGATTATCCGAGGTTTCAGCCAGTAGATTTGTCAGAAATCGAGAGCTATTACTGCTAAGGAGATTCTTTGTTAGCTAGGCCAGTTTTGGCACCTAGATTGTACTCTAAAATTTATTAATAAGAAAACCCTCAAATAGCTGCACTGGTTTTCCTACATTGGGTTTTCCCGCAGACATTAGTCCAAAAATAATGGTGTCATATGGTGTGTTTGTTCTTGTTTCTTTTAGTTGCTGATCTGTAATATGTTGAGCATGCACTAGTGTTTATTTTTAGTATTTACATTGTAAATGACATGTTAAGAAAAAATGACAAGTAGGTAGGAATAAATCGGATAAAGTGCATGGAGGGTTTCTAACTAAGTAAACTTAGAAACTTCAACATTAAGGGCTTCTCATAGTCAGCAACACCCCTTATTGATTTGACTAAGGGGGCTTTTGCATGGACAGATGGAGATCAGACAACATTTGATCGCCTCAAGGAGGTGATGAGTTGTTGCTCAATATTAGCACTCCCAGAGTTCACACAACCCTTCACATTGGAGTGCGATCCATCAGGTGAGGGGATCGGTGTAGTCTTGTCCCAAGGTGGGAACCCCATTTCTTTCGAGAGCCAGAAGCACATGCGAGGTCATATTCCATATATGACAAGGAGATGTTGGCCATAATGCATGCATTTGCCAAGTTTTGACAGTACCTGGTGGGTAACCGATTTCGGGTAAAGACAGATCACAACAGTGTTCGCCACTTCGTGGGGCAACAGGGCCTCAACTATAGACAACAAAGATGGGTTACCAAGGTGACGACCTACGATTTTGATATTGAGTATGTGCAAGGGTAGCATGCGAGATCTTGGAGGGAAGTTATGCAGATGAGAGCTACAGGGTGATGGACGAGGTTATATATTACAAGGGGTGCATATTTTTGGTTTCGAAGTCACAGTTGAGGGAGTGTATCCTTCATGCAGCTCGTGATTCCCCTTTGTCTGGGCACCAGGGATTCAGAAAGACCTACATGGCAGTGGGAGAGAGCTTCACCTGGAAGGGCCTCAAGGGAGACGTATTGAGATATGTGCAGGAGTGTGAGGCTTGTCAGAGGAACAAGGGGGAGTTGACCCATCCAGTAGGATTGTTGCAGCCTCTACCCATTCCTGAGGGGAAAAGGGAGAGTATCTCTATGGACTTCATCACAGGGCTTCCCTCGGTGCAGAGGAAGGATTGCATTTTTGTGGTGGTCGACCGGCTAACCAATTTTGCACATTTCTTTGCCATTCCGACACAGTATTCAACTTCACAAGCAGCAGAGTTGTTCTTTAGGGAGGTCTTCCGCCTGCACGAACTCCCTAAGACTATAGTCAGTGACCAGCACAACAGATTTATTGGCGGATTCTGGCAGGATCTTTTCAGGCTAGTAGGCACAGAGCTCACCCGAGCACCAGTTACCATCTACCGACCGACAGCCAGACAAAGAGAGTAAACAAATGGCTAGAGGGTTATCTAAAGAACTATGTGACAGACAACAAAGGGCATGGATTCGATCATTGCACTTGGGAGAGTACTACTACAACACTACACATCATATTTACATTGGTATGACTCCTTTTTGTGCTCTATATGGTTATGATGCTTTATCTTTTGTTGACGTTGTTTTTGGAGATAGTTGGGCCCCAAAGGCCAAATATTGGATCCTAGAGAGCCAAGAAATACTCAAGGCTCTTAAGGATAATTTGCAGACAACTCAGAATCAACAAAAGATATATGCTAACAGGCACCGGGTTGAGAGGCATTTTGAGGAAGGAGACTTGGTGTACCTTTGATTGCAGTTGTACCGGCAATCCACTTTGAAACAGAAGGGGACAAAAAGTTGTAGCCACAATTTTATGGGCCCTACAGGGTGATCAAGAGGATTGGAGAGGTAGCTTATGAGTTGGAGCTACCGCCAGGGAACAAGATCCACAATATTTTCCATGTTTCATGCCTAAAAAGGGTGTTGGGGAAACATGTTACAGCGATTGCAGAGTTGTCTCCACTTGATGATGAGGGGCATCTAGTTTTGGAACCTTAAGTCATCTTGGAGACCAAGGAAAGGAAGCTCAGAAGCAGGATAATCAGAGAATACTTGGTGCATTGGAAGAGGTTGCCAGATGAGGATGCTACTTGCAAGGGTGAGCATATACTTGAGAATCCAACATCGAAGTTGCTTGGGGACAAGAAACATTTGGGAGGGAAGCACTATAATGTCCCTTCCTAGATTATTTTTGAACAGGATTAATTTCTACATTTTTGGCCCAATTTTGGAGGAGATGGGGCCCATTCGATTTTATTAGAAGACTTAGGAGTTAGAAGTAAGTTATTTTGATTTTTGTTAGTAGCATGTGGGGGCCACCCACACAGGGAAATACACACTCCCTAAGCCAATAGCTCGAATTGCATGAGAGGGAAAATCAAAGGCTTAGTGAGGGAGCCACAAAAGAAGGTAGTGCTCCTCATTTCATCATATTTGGCATATCAAATTTCTTCTTAGTTGCTCAAGTTGCCTAGCCAGGTCACTTGTTGTTTAGCAAAAGTTTTCCAAGCGGAGAACTCACCCTTTATTCGAGGGACTTCGAGTGCCACCCTAGAGAGGTTCATCCATAATCTTCCGAAGGTGATTTTCAGTGTGGTTTACAACATTTGTATCAGGTGGTGTGTATTTTTGGAGGACGTAGTGGGAGAAACCGAGTTGAGATCTTTTGCATTCTTCAAGGGAGCTTTTGTTGGTAGAAATTACAGAAGAGAAGCTCTGGTGATTTGCTGCCATTTGGGTGAGTGTTTGGGCTAGAGGAGAGAGCTATCATTCATTGGGGATTTCACACTTCCAAGGCTAGCACAGAACGAAGAGATCGAGCATATGTGGGCACTGGAGACTCATTCATTGAGGCTGATCCTTGTCAAGAGAAATAAGAGAATCATTAGTGGAGGGATTGCTACTTTTCTGGAGTATTTGAGGAGGATTTTGCTGGTGTATTGTTAGGCAGAGTGCTTTAGCAATTTTGGAGGGTGTAGGGCCTTTTTGGGGTCGATTTTAGAAGGTCAAAACTACGCCAAACCATTTCTGGGTTTTTGTGGGTTTTGCCTGCGGAGCCTATAAATAATTTTGCAGAATTTTCTAGGTACCAAAGGTGGAGTTTTCAGCCATATCTTTGCAGAAGACAGTGCATAATTGTTGGAGACTGTGCAGTGCAGCAGTTGGTCAGTTGATTATAGCTCTGGGTTATCATCGCTACACCTGGGCTTTGCTCCACTTGCCTCTGAGGCAAGCCTAGGTGCATTTCTTCCGTATTTTGTACTCTTGCACTAGTGTTTAATAAAATGGTTCAGCTAATTCCATATTTCTGGTTGTTATGGGTCTGGTCTATTTTTTTTTTTTATATGGTGAGAAAAATTGTTGTTTGCTTGCATATCACTGTTTTTCCTATTTTGGAACATTATAGTGTATGAATGGTTTGGATTCATATGGTTGCATATGAATATATATGTTTTTCTTTAAAATATGAATATTTTATGTGTTTTTGGTAAACTTTTTTTTTTTTTCGGTTTTTTACCAGTTCTGGTCCACAAACTTTTTTGGTTCGATAACTGGTTCGGTTCTGATAACATTGTTTCACTTCCTTCTTCCCAATTCACAAGGCAACCCATGAAAATAAGTACCTATCAAGCGTACTTCAATGCGAACAAGTTATAGCCCTTGGGGCACAATTTTCCAAGCAAATTACAGGTTTGAAAATAAATTATTAAAGGAGTAAATATGCTCTATTATCTTCTAGATATGTGTTAAATCACTTAACTAATTCAGCTCAATGCTATATCAAATTAGCCTGCATAACCAATGCTAGAATCTACTCAATCATGAAGATAACACAAGCTGAAATTCCAAACTGCAAGTACACAAAATTTGAACAGCTGAAACATTACATACTTATAGAGAATATTAAGTACATGTACATATCGACAGCTCAATACAAGTTGGTACAAGTCAAGCTCTCCAAACCTTAGCTAGGGAAACCATAAGAAAACCCTAGCCACCAATTCCTCCTCACTAAGTAGTAAGAACCACTCTAAACCAAAGCTGGTCACTCCACCAAAGATCCTCAAGAAGCTAGAATACACACCATCAAGTCCCCTTGGCATGTAAACTTGTATCCCACAAATCCAGAAGTTCATCTCCCTCAATCTTCTCCATCACAAGCCCACCAAGTAGAACTAGGGTTTCAAAATGCCACAAAACCCTAGTTTCTTCTCTCACAAGAGCTACAAGATCAAATGCTTCTTTTTCTCCTCTAGGGTTTATCTCAAACCTTAGTATCTTTAGTCTCAGTGGGGAAAAACCATAACCCTAGTCCTCCCTTGAATTTCCTCCATGAACCCTAACATTCAAGACAAAGAGAGGAAATACAAATGAAGAAGAGTATAAAAAGATCATTTTGTTCTACCCCACTTCTCTAACACAAGTATGCAAAGACATGAGTGAACAATGAATATATGACAGAAAGACTCTCTCCTCCCTTTATTTATATAAAAGATGAGAGAATCCAACAATAACAAGTGGACCAAGCTTAACAAGAAACCTAACTAAACAATAGATAGGCCCTATTACCCACCATTTTGTGGGTAATATCCCTAAAAGAAAACTTTTTCTCCAAGATGGTCCTCAGCCGGCAGCCAACAGCCCCTTACAGCCACTAGCTAGCTCATTGTGCCATTTCTCCACCACCTGAGCTAGTCAGGGGGTCACCCGCCCATCTACCATGATTGTATGTTTGAAGGTGGGCCTCCCGAGCCTAAAGGTATGTCTTCTCATTTGGAAATTGAGTATTGTACTTTGCTTGTCATGAACACTTTTGGGCATGGATTAATCGGGGTATTTGGCAGAAAGAATGGGTTAGGTCTGTGTTTTTGTCCCTTAGACCCCTCTTAGGAATTAACCTTGGATTTTAGTCCAGTGGGATCTCTTTTACTAACTATTTGGTTCCAGGGATGGTATTTCACGAAAAACCCTGATTTTGGTTGTGTGGTCTCGCTCCCTTATTCGCTTATATTACCCTCTTTCCATTCATTATTACCCCATCCATCAGTTCTCCCGCCTGGGTCCACATTCCTCCATTGGGTCCACATAAGGTTAGCTTGCCCCTTCCCCTTGCCCACACCTTGGGTCATGGCCTGGAATGAAGCCTAGAGGTTGATGTAGCTGAAAAGAAAGTTAAAAGCATATATGGCCACATTCAACAGGAAAATGTACCACAAAATGCAAAAGATTGTCGGGACAAATACATTTAGCATGTGGGCAAAAGCCCATACGTGAGCTCTAACCCATCATCATGGCCATCACCTTGGTTCCTATTGGTTCTATGAGCCCTCTTCATCATATAGGAACCCAGCCCAAATAACCCATGACATTATAGCCATATAATAAGCCACTTAAGTCACAGGACACGACCCTTAGGGGTCTCGTGTCCCATATCCTGCCTGTCAAACATGACACGATCCATAGAACGTGTCTGACATGTTTTTCAACATTTCCTAAAGTCAAGACACATGTTTTGGTTGTGTCGGACACATGCCCTAACGTGTCTTGATTTTAGGATGTGTCCCATTAAAATCCCAAAGTAAAAATTGTCACTTCTTGATTTTTTTCATTTCTTCTGTCAATTTCATGTTTGTTCATGAGAGGAATATTGTTGAGCATGTGAATATCATCGATTCATAGGCAGACGAAGGGATTTGTGGGCAAATTTGCAACTATCATCCTCCACACCAACAAATGCAACAGTGGATCTTGGATTGGGCATAAAGGAGGAGGATGGAGTAGAGTCAGATGGCAGTGGCACTGATGGTGATGGTGATTATTATTGAGAAAGGTAACTAGTATCGTTCTTCATAATTGATTGTAATTTTTATGTGTTTGTCAAAAGAAAAGAAAAAGAAAAATTATTGCAAAAGAAAATTTTTTATAAGCATGGGTTTCATGCTTCATTTATTTTGTTTCTAGGTAAAGCATCCATTGAGTGCTTCTAGGGTTTGTGTCACGATTCATTGCCCATATCATATTGTCATAGACCATTCTTGGGCTTATTATGTCAATCAAAGAAAATTTATTTTATGTAATTTGGTTTTATATACCTCCTCCACAAAGTTGGCCTCAGAAGAAGACAAGTTGGCCTTGTTGACCACTACATGTCAACGACCCATAGCAGTACACCCCCTTTTTCCACAAAAGGGATAGTGCCTGATCGATGTGTTCATGTTGTCCAGCTATCATCATCAGTTTGATCATCATCTTATAATGTAAACCCATTTTGCATGTGTATAATGTAAATAATATCTATGTAATTACCTAGGTAAACCTACTTTTCTGGGGATGATTTACATTCCGAGAGGTCTTTTGTCTCATCGATCCATTCTCGAATGGTTGGCAGAGTTTTCCTTCAGCCTTACCCCAAAGTTGGAATGGATTTTGTCACTAGGATCTTAGGGGAGTCCTAATGTTCTAAATCAAGTCTATGTAAAAGTGATTTGGGAATAATATAAACTATTTGGTTAGGTTATTTTATTACAAATTATTTGGTCTGCTAGATTATATGTGTCGCAAAATTGAGTAGTCTGTGAGGGTCTTTTGCAAATGGGATTTCCCCATTGAGATGTAAAAAATGTAAAAATCATGATCTAAAGTGTCTTGAAAGTTGGAAAAATAATTTATCCCCTTATAGGTTAATTAATTAAATTTTATAGCCAAAATTAATTAAAATCTTAAGCCAAAAATTTGATTAATTCTAGGTCCTAGGTAAATTTAAATTCTTCGAAGGCAAAATTTGTCAGTCCTTAAAAATTAAATTTTAAGAGGTCTAGGGACTAAGGTAAATTAATTATTTTGCTAAATTTTAAGCCTTTGGTCCCTAGGGTTAAGTCAAAGTTAAAATTTTGAGGAAATTAACTCAAAATTTTAATTTTTGAATTAATTAAAATGCATTTAATTCAAAAATTCGAATTTCCTCAAGAATTTAAAATTTCAACGGATGAGATTAAAAAGAATTTTGATCCTCATCAACGGTCGAGATTGCTTTGACGAGGATCACTCGAACTAGCCATTGGAGGATTTATCTTTAAATAGGAGGTCATTTGTTAATCAGTTCATTCGATCTCTAGATCGTGTACTAAGCGAAAAGCTCTTGTGTAAATTTTTTCGGATAATAAAAGAAGACTTTGGGGTTAATTTTCACCAGTGTTACTCTTCGTGGAAATATTGTAAAATGTGTCATTTTCATGCATAATTTTTTTTAGCCATTGATAATAGCTTCTAAAGAGTGATTTGAGTATAGGTATCTTGCTTAGTTGCTCGGGTTTGAATAATAATCTAAATTCTGAACGTAATAGCAAGTATCTCTATTTGTCCGAGTTTTATTATTTTTTTCTCGCTCTATGTTGATGGCTAAATTGAGTTTTGCAGGAAAATCTTGATTTTTAGAACATCGGGCATTCAGGGAAGTTTTTGGTTGAACCAACCAACTCTCGATCCATGTTTTCTGAAGAGCCCAACTTAATTTGATCCCAGGCTTATCATAAGATATTTTTTATGGGTGATGCATGAAGGATTTTGAGCTCAATACCTCCTTTAAAATTCAAAAAAAATATTTTTTTGTGCTAAATCGAGAGATCTGGCTGTTGAGAGGCTCAGATTATCAGATCTGGGAGCAGAGTTGGACTCACACCCCCTAGATCTGATAGATCTGCCATTCATGTACATAGATCTGTAATTATTTTTAGTTTTCTGACTTGGGTTTTCTGGGTTTTAGGTTTTTGGGTCATTGTATATATCGTTTGGGTGTTTTATTGTTGCCACGCAACCACAGATCTGAAGAAGAAAACTGTGTAGAGTCCGGACCTAGGCCCTGGAGGATAAGATCTGGATCTATGGGATTCATCATGTAGGAATTTATAGGGTAAGTTCCTCAGACAAAACACCAAAGGACACCGCTCACAAACAGATCATAGATCAGTACACCAGTATTCTTGACGTAGTTAAAACCCTCAAAGAGGGAAAGAGTCCATGGCTTAAGCCAACACGGCCACTTTAGGCAATTTATTAATAAAATAATGAAAATTTACATAAGCTTCTCTCATGAACAGTTACCCTACAAATGACCCTCCATGCTCTTTAAATAGAAATCATGGACCAATCAGGTGTTAAGCCACGGATCAAGTGTGGGTAATACTGAGGAGAAAATGAGCCGTGGATCACTACATATCGTGACCGTCAGATTGTAAGTTACAAAAGTACATAGTAAAGAAACACATTTTATCTAACTCTACATTATACCAAGTTATACTTAACTATTTCCTATGTGTCGGAATATCCTAACATACCCCCTTAAGAACAACTTGGGATAGGATTGAAGGATGTACAAATATGACACAATAAGAGAAGGAAAGTGGCATTAGAGCCTATCCCCCCTTAGTGACAACTTCCTGAACTCCAACCATAAACTGAAGTTTAGTAAACTTCGCCTCTGTGAGAGCCTTCGTAAAGATGTATGCAACTTGATCATATGTTGAACAATATTGCACTTCAAGAACATGGTCATGAATGAGCTTTCTGATGAAGTGCATGTGTAGTTCAATGTGTTTACTCCGCTGATGTTGGACTGGATCTTTGCATAGTCGAATGGCACTTTGATTATCACACCAAAGTGTAGTCGAATGCTACTACTGAAAGCCAAACTTTGACAAGATCTGATGAAGCCACAGGGCTTCTTTACTAGCTTCTACGGCACCATGATACTCTACTTCTACTAAAGAAAGAGAAATGGCACTTTGTTTCTTGCAAGCCATGTAATAGGTCCTAAACCAAGAGTGAACACATAACCTGTAGTAGACTTCCGATCATCAGGGTCACCAGCCCAATTGGAATTAGTGAAACCAACCAATAGAGGAGATGCTTCTGCACTATAATGAATCCCAAACTGAACTGTACCTTGAACATAACGAAGTATTCTTTTAGCTTCTTTCCAATGACTTTCATGTGGGTTTTACATAAACCGAGCAATAAGGCCAACAACAAAGGAAAGGTCAGGACGAGTATGGGTTAGATACAAAAATTTTCCTACAAGTTGACGGTATAAGGTAGCATCAACTTCAAGGGAAGTACAAGTGACTAAAAGTTTGGCTCCAGACTGAAAGGGAGAAGGGGCTGGCTTACAGTATTCCATGTGAAAATGTCGTAGAATATCACAGGCATACTTAGACTGGGAAAGGGAAATACCTTCCTTGGATTGCAAGACTTGAAGACCAAGAAAATAATGCAAATGTCCTAAGTTTGTCATTTCAAACTTCTATTTAAGGCTCAACTTCACATGGTTTATAAGGTTGGGATCACTACCAGTAAGGATAATATCATCAACATAAAGAACAAGAACGATAAGAGACTTGCCCACTTTTTTGGTGTAGACAGTATTGTCAGAATGACACCTAGAAAAACCAGTTTCTAAAAGAAAGCTATCCATTTTGGCATACCAAGCCCAAGGGGCGTGCTTGAGACCATAAAGGAATTTCTTAAGTCTACATACAAGACTAGAGTCTGTTTTATAAAGCCAGTAGGTTGTTCCATATAGATTTCTTCATGCAAGTCTCCATGCAAGAAGGTAGATTTGAAATCCATCTGATGGACTTCCCATTTGAAAGAGGCAGCAAGGGAAAGAAAAAGGTGGATAGAGTTCATTTTGGCAACAAGGGAGAAGGTTTCAGTATAGTCAATGCCTTCAACTTGTGAGAAACCCTTAGCAATAAGACGAGCTTTATGTTTATCAATTTTTCCATTTGGTCCATACTTGGTTCTGTAAACCCATTTGCATCTAACACATTTTCATCCCTTTGGAAGAGGAACAAGATCCCATGTATCATTTGCCAACAATGAATGATATTCTTCATTCATAGTTACATCCCAATCTGAATGGCCTGAAGCTTCTGCAAAGGTGTCAGAATCATAGTTCGCTGAAGCTTGAGCCAATAAAGAAGAGGCTCTATCGAACTGAGAACGTGTACGTTGTTAATCTGTAGAATCACTGGCAAGAGCACCTGCTGCATCCCGAGTAGCACGGACCCATTTTGGAAGCTGAGGAGTTGAAGGAGGATCCTGGGAAGGTGGGGGAGGATTGTCATCCTCGCTGTCATCATCTGAAGAAGAAAAATTTTCAAAAGTAGAAGGGATAGAGAGAGGTGGCACATCCGCCGATCTAGGCTCATAGGCCGATATATTTTCAGAAAACTTTACATCTCTTCTAATGATAACATTTTTGGACTTAAGTGGAATAAGTCTATATCCTTTGACATCTTCAAAAATATCCAAACAAAAATACATTTCAACTCTAGGTTCTAAAGCTTTAGTTTCTCATCTGGAATTATGGGCCCATGCTTCACTTCCAAAAACACGAAAGTGACTTACATCTAGTTTAATTGAGCTCCATGCTTCTTCTGGAATGATATTCTTTAAAACCTTAGTAGAAGTGCGATTTACTATGTAATTTGCACAGTTAATTGCTTCTGCCCAAAAATTAAGATTAAGTCCTTTAGATTGAAGTATACAATTAGCCATTTCCTTTAAGGTGCGATTCTTAGTAGGAGCGATTTACTATGTAATTTTCACAGTTAATTGCTTATGCCCAAAAGTTAAAATTAGGTCCTTTAGATTGAAGCATACAATTAGCCATTTCCTTTAAGGTGTGATTCTTCCTTTCAACTACACCATTTTGTTGTGGAGTATATGGAACAATATGTTGCATTTGAATTCCATTCTCAGTGCTAAAGTTGATGAATTTGTTGTTAACATATTCTCTGCCATTATCAGATCTTAGCTTAAGAATTTGATGTCCAGATTGTTTTTCAACAAAGGCCTTAAAGGCCAAGGACATGTTAAATACTTTACTCTTGAGTTTTAAAAAGTATATCCAAGTGCGTCTAGAGAAATCATCAATGAAAGTTAAGAAATACTTGTAGCCAGAGAATGAAACAACTGGAAGTGGACCACATAAATCACTATGCACAAGCTGTAAAGGGGCTAAGGCGTGCCAAGGGCACCATTTTTTCAAAAAACTATTCCTTATGATGTTTTTCCGAGTACACATCCGGAACAAATACCATCTCTGCAAGATACCATTGGAAGACCTGTCACCATATTTTCTTTACATAGATTTTGAAGGGAGCGATAGTTTAAGTGACCAAATCGCTCATGCCAAAGTTTGCTCACTACATCATTATGAGCAACAAATACCGAGGGAAGATTTGTCACCCAAAATTGTTAAACTTATACAACCTTGTAGAATCATCAGTAATGCCAGTAGCTAAAATCTGTCTAGCATCTCTTAGGTCCTTAATTACAACCTCGTGAGGTGAAAATTCAACGATTTTACCTTTACCTGAATGAGTTATCTGATATACAGATAGAAGGTTACAGGATAAGCTTGGAACACATAATACATCGTTAAATTGACCATTGTCTAGATGAACAGTTCCAGTTCCTACAACACTAAGATATCTATCATCACCAACATATATATTTCTGGTGTTACAATCATTTAAAGAAGAAAACATCGCTTTGTTTTTGGCCATGTTATAAGAAGCTCCAAAATCGATGAACCACTCATGAGAATGAGAAGAAGAAGATACATTTAGTGCATAACCAGACCGAGATACTTGACAATCACATATAGAAAGTGTTATTCCTGAAGATGAAGTTGAAGTTGAAGAGTGCTCCAAATGGATGTTATGCTTCTTCATTGTTGCTTCCAAGGCTTCCATCTTTTTAAAGCATTTGGATTCTAAGTGGCCATCTCAATTACAAAAGTGTCAATGTCTATCAGTCTTTTTCCCTTTGTTTTTATTTGCCTTATCATTTTCTTGAAATGATTTTTCATTTTGAGGCTGAAATTGCTTAGGACCCTTGTTTGTTTTAGGACCATTCTTTTTAGGATACTGCTTCTTAGAATTCTTTGAATTTAGTTGCTGCTAGGCAACTAAGGCTTTCTTAGAAGAGTTTCCAAGATTAAGAAGACCAAGATATAAGAACTTTTCTTATTCTCTTATTAAAGAATCACAAAAGGCATCAAAAGAGGGGGACTTGTAGTCTTGTCCTTGAGAAATAAAGGCTTCTCTAGTAGAATGTAAGATGAAAACAAACACAGAGTATGCTGATCCCAACTTAGTAAGAATGGAATAGATAAGGCTACCATCTTTTTTCTTAACCTTAACAACTTCCAAGAGAAGTCTAAGGGTCTTGAACTTGGACAAAAAATCTTCAATGGAAGAAAAATTGTTGAGGTCCAATGTAAGCAACTCATTTTCGAGTTGATGGACTCTAATTTCATTTTTAATTCCAAAAACTTTAGTGAGCTGTTTCATTACTTCATTAGGAGTATCAAGTTCTGCGATATGGAATCTAAGGTCTAGAGAAATAGACATCCCTATCAACCCACGTGCTTGATCTTGCCTATTTTCCCATTTGGCTGCCTTATCTTCATTTTGAGGTTTGGTTTCTTGGCCTGAGGCTATTCTATAAAGACCTTTACTTCTAAGCAAATCCACAATATAGGACCACCATTGGAAGAAGTTGGTGTTGTCAAGAATAGTTTGGCATGGACTTTCCATTTTAACAGAAACTAAAGCTGTAGATGATGAAACTAAGTATTCCAATGGAAAATTGGAAATGTCTCGAAAAATTAGGCCAATTCATGTAAAAATTTCTGTTTTCCCACCCCGGTTTTCAGTTTCTCCTTATTTCTCCCATGTAGTTAAATGCCCTTTCCCATAACCATACATTCAACAAGCTGAAAAAAAATAAATTTGCTGAAAACACAAATTCTGGAAAATTTACAGAATGCTGGAAATTGCAGAAAAAATCAGTGATAATAAACAACCATTAAAACACATTAAAACACTGATATTTTTGGTCAATGTGACCCTGAAAAAACCCCCTACAACTCTTGGGGAAAACCAGTTTGAGAGCTCTTCTTTATTTCTGAAAAATGTCTTTTTACAATAAGAGAAATATTCAGCAAAAATCAGCAAGCAAATTTTTACAACTTATCTCAGCCTTGCTGAAAAACTGCCCTGCTGAAACTTCGCTGTTGTTACTCCGCTGCTGAAACTCCGCTGCTGATATTCCGCAGCTCATTGTCCAGAAATCTCCCTTTCTCTCTTGCTCTCCTTCTCTCAATCTGCTCATGAAAGAATAAAGAATGAATGATCTTTTCCTCCTTTTCCTCCTTTAATATAACTCCAAGTGACTTTTGGGTGATCCAAGTGACCTTTGGGTGATCTCTAAATCCAATGGCTGAAATAGATTTAGATCAATGGCTGAGATTAAATGCACATTTAAATCTCACTTTCTATTTTTTAATTCACCCACTTTAATAAAGACCCACTTAGTCATTTATTTCCAAAGTCAATTTTTCCTTTCTAATTTTTCATTGACTTTATAAAAGTCACTTTAAAATTAGACTTAGTAACTTTATCATTTAAAGTCACTTTTAAATTAGATTTTAATTTATAAAAATTATAAAGTCACTTTAGGAGAAAATTAAATTCTTTTGGACACTTTTCCCTAGGCCAAAGATCAAAGCCTTAGGGAACCACCTGTCCTCCGGTACCAAATTTCAACACTCCCTCTTACCGAGGAAGGTGTTCCTCACCACACCCATCTTGTCTCTGAAGTAAACATGCTTGCCCCGTGGTAAGGCTTTGGTAAGAATGTCTGCTACCTGCTCATCAGTGGAAATATACTCAAGCTTCACAGCTCCCTTCTGAACATAGTCTCTGATGAAATGATATCTGATCCCGATATGCTTTAACCTGTCATGAAATACTGGATTCTCCGTGAGTTTAATGCAACTCTGATTATCACAGTAAATCACTGAAGGTCTCAACGGCTGACCAAATAAGCCAAACAACATCTTGCGAAGCCAGTGGCCTCACAACTAGCTAGACTGGCTGCCATATACTCTGCTTCTGCTGAACTCAGTGCTACTGACTGCTGCTTCCGGCTGAACCATGACACTACTGTTGAAACCAACCCAAAACAACACCCTGAAGTGCTCTTCCTATCAGAAGCACAACCTGCCCAATCAGAATCAGTGTATCCTACCAATCTCACTCCATCTCCCTGCCTGTAGTCCAGACCATAACCACTGTCCCCTGCAAGTACCGCAAAATGTGTTTTGCAGCCACCCAGTGAACCTTCCTAGGCTCACACATAAACTGACTCATCGTGTTGACTGCAAAACAGATATATAGTCTAGTGTTCACCAAATACATCAAGGAACCAATCAGCTGCATGTACAATGTGGGATCCACCAACTCAGAATCCGAAGCATGAAGCTTCTTCCAATTGGTAATCATCGGTGTCGACATGGGTCTACAATCCTCCATGTGGAATCTGCTAAGGATGTCCACAATATACTTCCCCTGCCCCAGGAAGAAATGCCCCTCCTCCTACCACACCTCCAAAACCAAAAAGTAATGCATCAAGCCAATGTCCTTCATCTCAAACTCCGTCGCAAGATCTCTCTTGCAGTGCTCTATGAGTCTCTCTGCACCTGTAATGACCAAGTCATCCACATACAGCACCAGAATGAGAGGCTCCTCACCTATCACAATAAAGTAAAAGTTCGGATCTGCCTCACTCTTTGTGAAACCCATCCCCTGCAAATAAGTGTCTATCCTGGAGTACCAAGCTCTGGGAGCTTGCTTCAGGCCATAAAGGGCCTTCTTCAGTCTGCACACATGGAACTCCTTCCCATGCACCTCAAAGCCCTGTGGCTGCTCAATGTACACCTCCTCCTGTATGAAGCCATTGAGAAATGTGGTCTTCACATCCATCTGGTGGATCTTCCAACCCATCTCTGCTGCTATCGATATAATGGAACGAATCGAAGTATATCGAGCCACGGGAGCGAAGGTCTCCTCATAATCAACTCCCTCTACCTGGGAGAACCCTCTAGCCACAAACCTCGCTTTAAATTTCTCAATGCTGCCATCTGCAGCATGCTTTACCTTGTAAAGCCATCTGGAAGTAACCACGGACTTGCCCTCAGGCCTCGGCACCACCTCCCAAACATCATTCTTCATGATAGAAGAATACTCCTCCTGTATGGCCTCTCTCCAGACTCGCTGGCTAGCTACCTCCTCATAGCTAGAAGGCTCAGAGTCAAGGATGCTGGTAACCATCGCCATATAGCTACAAAATCTCTCAGGTGGTCTACTCTCTCTGACCGGCCTCTTCGGCTCAGCAACAGATGTAGCATCTCTCAAGGTGTCCTGAAGCCACTTGGGCTTCCTCTTCCCTGAGCATGCTTCTCCCATAGGAGAATGAAACTCCTCCTCCTCATCACCATCAGTAGCCTGAACTCCTGACTGTTTGTCTTTTGTCCTCCTTCCTGCACCTAAACCTGTAGAAGCTGAGGTACCGTGTGAATGTCCATCAGTGGACTCCCTAGTGAACTGCTCTGTGACCTGCTCGGAGCACCACCCCTCTGGCTCAGTGAGCCACTACTCACTGATGGACCTGACATCCTCATAGATGT
>APFE030787278.1:0-11486 GCA_000404065.3 Pinus taeda
TTGATAGGAAAGGTGAAGGGCGAAGTAACAGGTGGCAGCAGAAGACTAAGCTGACAGGTAAGATGAGCAGGGATAGAAGTATTCTAAAGGAACGACAGCAAGGGATTCAACAGCGGAAGAAATACATAGAAACCCAGAGAGGGACAAGAGGAGAAGAGGTGGTGAGCAGTAACAGAGAGAGGTTGCACTGATATCCTGAGGAGGCTACTATGGAGACCAGGAAGCGAGCAAGGATCGTCGAAGAAATGGAGGCTGAGATCGGCAGAGAAAGGGACAGGAAAGGCAAGGCGGTTGCGAAAGAAGAGAAAATGGAGGAGATAGACGAGATTCACAATCATTCTGAGGAGGAAGAAGACCGGAAAAATAACAGCAGGCGGGATAAGGGGCGAAGTAGAAGTGAAGAGAAATAGGAGCAACAACAAACTAGCGACGAACAACTGGGTCAATGAGGAGGAAGGGTAAGGCAGAGAGGACGACAAAGGGAAAACAGACAAGCGGGAACCGAGATGGAACCGAGCAGCTTGAGAGGTAGAGGAGTGAGCAGAGCCCGAGGAGCAAGGGGAGGGCAACGTGAGAAGATGAGGAGACTGGGAAAAAAGATGAGACAGTAGATGGAAAAGAAAGTTCAGCAAGCTGAGAGGGCTTATAATCAGAATATGTGCCCCAGAATTAGAAGAATTATCCAGAATATGGAGGAGGAAGCCATTCAAACTTAGTCGGATTCTGAGATGGAATATTGGGAGATTCTTATCCATGACCCTGGTAACACTAGGGGCAGAATGTCAATGTTTAAACAGTCCCTCCATATATACTGGGTAATGAAAAGATTATTGGCTAAGGCCCTAGAGCAAGCAGCAACAGCGATGGCAGAACTGGCGCAGGGAGTTCCAAATCTGAGGAGGGAGCTACGTATTATTCAGATCACCTTGGAGATGTAGGAGAAGAAGCTGGATGAGATCCAGCAGCTGATAAAGGAAGGCCAGCAGATTGCTAACAAGGAGACTACCCAGCGTCCAGAGGCAGCAGCTGAGTAATTTTAGATATGTTTTATTTTTGATGAAAATGCATAGTATAGATAAGTTAGGGAAGTTTCAAATATTAGAGGTAGAAAGCAGTTATATGCATGTAACTAGAATTAGAAATGTGAAAGACTGTGTAGTGTATTTAGCTTAGATAAACAGACTATGGATCTTTTACTTTTGGGCGGCGGTTAAGAACTTCAAGTGGCTGAAATACTCGGTTTCCCCAAGTGGGCGAGTGGAAGGCAACCTCATTTTGTTGTACTTTTTTGAATTGATTCAAGTAATAGAAAGAAAAGAGTAACACCTTAGCCTACAAAAAAAAAAAAACCTATACCATAGAGATTAACCCCACTAGGTAAGTGAGTTGCTAATCACAATGTGGTGAATTTTGTTAGTTCAAATTCCCCGGACTTACCGTGGAGATGTGTAGAGGAGCGGAGGCAACTCCAAGTGGTTATAGAGGTAGTGGTCAGAATTGACCCTGTGTAATGCGAGTCTTCCCGAGGCTACCCCTATTGCTAATTCCACTATACCATAGTCATCATTATCGTGATTTTGAGGGTGGTTTTATAAGGCTTCTCACTTATTTTTAATATCTAATTTTTATCACCTTTACATATTTTTAACAAGTGACATAATGAATACTTTATCTACATGAGTAATAAGGGTATGGGAAAATTACTAAAATAAATTTATGCTAGAAAGTTTTAAGGGGATTATCTACGAAATATTTGAACACAAGAATTGTTTGGAAGATTGATTATAATGATAGGCTTTGGAGCACTAATCATAATGCTTGCACCATACCTTGGAATCCATGAGCTACTACTCGATATTAGTGTACTTGTACTTATAAATATTCATACCTACCTACATTGGGATATTCTTTTACATTTGTGGGTATCCATGTCAATGCATTAATATTATGATTATCTTTACTTGTATCCATACACTAAAATATACATGGACAATGACATGGATACCATATCATCACTTAGGTGCCCACATAAATTTTATGTAAGCTTGACATGACATAGATTACTCTTGGAAATTATATTATAGTTATTTCTTCATTTCCGTAGTATATGTGAGGGGCTTCCCTTTTTGTTTATTAAACCGGTTAGTACAAGTTGATGTATTATTGAGTTAGTATGCCACTCACACATGTGTGAATATTAATTTGCTCCATTTTCTCTCTCTTCATTTCACAGATATTCCTCAGTGGCTACTTTTGCTTCTAGAAGAGGATCTCTTGGTTATTTGGTTATTTGGCTTAGTCTACACTCATCAAGCTTACATAAGCATCTATATTGGTTTCACGTTCTCTTTCCTCCTTTTGAAACATTGGGGCACTATTTTTTTTTACCACATAGGGTCTAGAGCTCCTATGATGTGTAACCATGTAAGTCTTTCATCAAAGCTGAAATTTTTTTAATATAGGGGAAAACAAAGATAAAAATAAAAATAAATAAATATAAAACATATTTTATGCTTCTATGATTCATCATATAATGTTCACAGAGAAATCACATAGAGAACAAAGGGTAGAAGTTGTTCAAACCTGGATCTAGGTTCATCAATTTACCCTTCAATCTCTCAAGAATTTTATATATTTTGGTCACTTGATCTTGCTCCTAATGCTGGTCATGAAACTAGATCTAGGCTCTAAAAGCTTAGACCCTTTGTTCTCTACCCTATTTCTCCAGAAAATACAAACATTAAAGTATAAAACATATTTAAATAACGTCCTTTCATAAATGTTGGTTCGTAAAAAAAAAATTGTGCGTTATCCTTATTTAGGATGGATCTAAGGTGGTACATACTTCAAAAGTTAATTAGTAGGGTATTTAATTTTTTATCCTTTTTACCCTTGATCCTTACATGTGTAGAGATATGGTTTTCTTAGCATATAAAGTACAAGATAGAGGGGTCTTCCTCTTTCACATATTTGACTACACATGTTAAACAAATTAATTATTTTCTCATTGTCAAGAAAACCCCCACCACTTCCTCCCTACCTAAAACTAAATTAATTGAAAGTTAGTTATGAGTTATTATTAGGACTTGTATTTAGCACCTTATTTTATTTATCCCATGATATTTTTCTTGTAAGCATGAAAAACAAAAAAAAGAGTTAGTTACAAATCATGCTTATCACTTGTATTGAGCACATTGTTTTATTTAACCCATGGTATTGTATTGGTAGTTTAGGAGACTTATTTTCCTATAAAAGGGACATCTATGTTAATTAAGTGCATTCGTAGTAGCGCATTGTTAGTTCAATTGGTGGAGTCCCCTCATTAAAGCACCTTTTCTATTTGAGAGGTCAATACCTTAAATTATTTGAAGGGAGGTTGAATTCTCTTTCCACTGTCCTCCTCAAGCTTCTTGGTGGTTGAGATCAGTGCGAAGTTCTATTGTGGATCCTTGGAGTACACATATTCAATGGAAATAGTGAGTGATGTGTGTCCTCTCCCACCAGAATGGTACTCAAACAAAGTTATGAAGGTGTCGATGAATGTATGTCTCATTTTAAAGTGTTATTTAATTCACCAATAACACTTTACTATCTTCTAGTTTCTCTAGGATCTTTTTAGTAACATTTTATTACTTGTATATTTCAACCCATCTACTTGGGTTGAGAGAGTTTATTTTATTTCAAGTTATAAATTTTATTGTTTACTGTGTTTCAAATTTTTTGTTAAACTATTTAATAAATACCTTTTATTATTATATTAATTGTTTTATAAATCTATTAATTATTGGTTAAAAATACATTTTTTCTCTTACATTTATTCATGTTTTAATAATTGTTTTCTGTTAGACAAACACCCTAGTGGAAGAAAGAAAGGAGCTGGTCAAACAAAAACTAGCTGAGTCTGCGATTACGGACAAGTTGTGGACTATTTCAATGAAGTTGAGGATATTATTAGGCAATAAGGAAATTGACTTAGTTGACGAAGTAACGGCCGATAAGCTTAAACACACACCTACCCGCATCTAAGGTTCAAGTAGTGGAACATCACATTGAGCATCAACAACAAGTCCTCCAACTCTTAAACGATAACCTCGTGTTGGCGCATAATAGAATGAAACAACAAGCAAATTAACATCATAGTGAAAGAAGTTTTGATGTAGGTGATTGGGTATTCCTACCACTAAAACCATATAAACAAATGTCCCTCAAGTAAGCTAAGAAGGATTATAAATTATTACCAAAGTATTATGGTCCATACAAGGTGTTGCAAAAGATTGGGTAACTATGGCAAATATAAAGTAACAAATTCGAGCTTCCTGTAGCTTCTAGAAGTGCACCTAGTTTTTCCATGTTTCATGTTTAAGAGAAGGTGTTAATAGGTTGATAAGTCTCCCGAATTCAAACAATATTGCCTAGAACTTGACGAGGAAGGAAAAATTTATATGAACGCGGAAGTAGTGAAGAGAATCATGCCTGAACTACGAACAGCTAATTGAATCGATGAATTTCAAATGGGTATCGTCATCAAGTGGAAGAACTTATTCCCTGAAGATTCCACATGGGAGGATGATAATTTTATACATAAGCATTGAGAACTACTCAAGCATTGAGGACAACACTTTTTTGAAGGAGAGGGGCATGTTTGGTCCCTATAATACTAGTGATTACCCCATTACTATTGTATTTGTATCCCTAATTCATATTGTTGTGCCCCTATTGTCCCCATATTGTTATTATTGTGCCCCATAGAACCCATCTATTGTTATTTTTGTGCCTTTATATTATTATTGTTAGGTCGACTGTGTTATAGTGTGACTCTTTAGACTCATATATATAGAAAGGAGGTTTTATCATTTGAATCATCAAAGAATCATTCATTTGTTTAATGTAAAGGAGGTTGTCCCCTCGAAGAGGCTAAATTCTAAGGCATTGATCTATCCTTTCTATCTTTTTGTGAGCTGGTTTCATAACACAAAGTAGCTAATAAAGACACTTGAAAGTGATCATCCTGATGAGGTTGGAAAGATAAGAACTAGAAATTCAAACCAGCAAAATGGGGGTGAAGTAGATCACTCTAATTCACTTGTTGATATGGATGTTTCTTATGATTGTGAATTGAATTTGTCTACAGATTTTGAACCAAATTCATTTAAAGAAGCTGCTTCTCGTGATGAATGGAAAGAATTGATGCAAAAGGAGTATGATGCCCTCATAAAGAATGGCACTTGGAAGCTCGTTGATCCTCCATTAGGAACAAAACCAATTGACTCCAAGTGGGTCTATAAGAACAAGTATAAAGCTAACGGCTCACTTGAAAAACAGAAAGCGAGGCCTATGGAAAAAGGTTTTGCACAAAACGAAGGGGTCAATTATGTGGAGACTTTTGCCACAAGAGACAAATGGGCTACCATCGAGACACTCTTTGCCCTAGCAGCTCAGAATGGTTGGAAAGTCCATCAAGTGGATGTAAAAACTGCTTTCTTGAATGGAGATCTAAAAGAGAATTCTTTTATGTCCCAGCCAGAAGGATTTGCTATGATAGGACATGAACATAAAGTATGCAAACTTGTGAAATCCTTGTATGGCCTCAGACAAGCACCGCAAGCCTGGTATGAAAAACTAACTCGGTATCTTCTCAAACTCAATTTCAAAGATTATGATCTTGATGATGCAACTTTATTTGTCAAGAAAGTTGGAAAAACAATTGTATATCTTGTGCTATATGTAGATGACCTTTTGATGACGGGGAACAATGAAAGCTACATTGCATCCATAAAGAAGGAATTGAGGAAAGGTTTCGAAATGACTGATTTGGGATATGTTCATTTTTATCTTGGTATTGAAGTAACTCAGCATCCAAAGTCCATATTCCTTTCCCAAAAGAAGTACATTGGAGATCTCTTGAATAAGTTTGGCATGACAGAATGAAATCCTCTTACTGCTCCAATGGAACAAAACTTAAAGCTCACATCCATTGAAGGAAAAGAATTTGAGGATGCAACAAAGTATAGACGGCTTGTAGGAAGTCTCAAATACCTAACTACTACCATACCAAACATTTAGTTTTCTATTGGAAACGTCTCGAGGTTTATGAAAATTCCTTGTGAGAGACATTGGTCTGTTGCAAAAAGAGTTCGAAGGTACTTGAAGGGAACTGAAGACTTTGGAATCAAGTATACACAGGTGGACGACTTCAGCGTGATTGGATACTCTGATTCAGACTTTGATGGAGACAAAGAAACTGGGGTATCTACTTTAGGTTATGATATTAGTCTTGGATTAGGAGATATCTCCTAGAGATCAGGCAAACAATCAGTTCTAGCACATTCAACAACAGAAGCAGAATATGTGGCAGCAGTAGAGGCAACAAAAGAAATTGTGGCTGAGGAAAATTCTTGAATATTTGCAGGTAAAACAAGTACAATCAACTCCACTCATGATTGGCAATACCATTGCAATAAATTTGGCAACGAATCCAAAGTTCCATGATTGAACGAAGCACATCAATATTGAATATCATTTGAGTCAACATCATGTTGAGGCCAAAACAATCCATCTCCACCATTGTTTCATGAACGAGCAAATTGCATACATCTTCACAAAAGCACTTGGAAGAGAAAACTTGAAAGATTGAGAATGATGATTGGACTCACGAACATCCCTTCAGATTAAGGGGGGGAATGTTGACACCTAATCATCATGATTGGGTGAAACTAAAATTAATGTAAATAAATAATAGAGAATATGAATAGTCACTTGGAGATGAAATGAACAGTCTCTCCCTCATGTATATAATAAAAACCAACATAAATTAAATAAATGAATTTATTTGGAGGAGTTATTGCCTAGCCTTACAGAACCAAAAGGAATTAAAACTCAAATTCATAACCTTATCACGCCCAAAATTTAAATTAGCTCACATGCATCTTCCAAAGCGATCACCATGAGATCTAACCCATCTAATCAAACGGCTATTGCATCCCCCTCTCACCAACTAGCTTGGACGATCTCCACCATCAACCAATCCCACTTGATCCAATGGCTATCACGTAATCTTGCATGATGCATAACAAGTCGAAAGTGTGCAAAAAAAGTGTTTTTCTCGTGCTATGTGTCAACCCTTCAGGTTAATCGTGTGAATTTGCAAACTACCACTTACCAATTTGAGACCATACGAGATACTATTTATGCCTACGAAGACCTCTCTTCTATTCTCATTAAAATGTGCACTTGTTGGCACATGATGACCATTAGATCTAATCGATATGTTGGATGACTTAGATCTTCTCCTAGGTTTCTCATGAATTTGTGACTATTTCCTCACTCCACCGAGACTTAGCATTTCTGCCAAGTTTAGTGTATCTATAGATTATTTTATGTGATCTTAAAACATATCTCAGCTATTTCAATGCCCAATGAGTGAAGATTTAGATGCGACCACACAAGACTATACAAAATATAATTCTAAAGGGCCCAAACTAGAAATCAACAAAACTCAGAAATATTTCAAAGGAAATTAAGACCTCCTAGATTTTACTATTCATGCACAATATTCACAAAGATACAGAGAGATTCCAAATTTTACATTCTAATCTTCCACAACCAAAATCCCCTTCTACTAATTCAAAACTTACATAAATATGTGTACATACAACAACGAGATCCTAAAACAATGGACAAAATATGCCTAATCCTAGATAATATATAATGTGCATGATATTCTCCTCCAGAATCTCAACTAAGCCTAAAAACTTGAATTAATTACAAGATAATTCAAATCTGCGAATTCTAGCTCAAATCTTATCTAGAAATCTTTGTAAAGTGACAGCTAAATGATTCCACTCCTTTGCTTGTAAACTTCTTTTGTATTTTTGGAATAAAATTCAACGTCTTTTTTCTTCTAGCATCATGCTCCTGCATCATAAACATTCATTGCACACCTCTCAAACAAATCTCGAAGTTAGTTACCGCCAACTTGGAATCCTCCTCTTTAAGTAATAATACTTGTTAACTAAGAAAATATTTTATTATCTATTCCTCCATTATGATGGGGCACATATATTAATTATTCTCATTTAAGTGTATCTTATAATTTTTCCAAAGTATATTATTGGATATCAAGACTAATAGTGTAGCCCACATCATAACTATACATAAAAATATGCATAGTTTCACCTAGGTAATCACCTAGTTCACATAAAATATAATACCCTCTTATGAGTTGCTAATGATGGCTCATTCAACAAGGCTAGATAAAGAAATGAAAGGAAAATTCAAGATGATCCTAAGTAAGATAAGCCAAAGAACAGTAAGAACTAAAAAATATTTAAGAAAATGAAAAGAAAGGAAAAACTATACCACTTCATTAACTAGTCATGGCCCTAAAGTTTTGTGGCTTAAAATAAAAAGGATTACTAAATTAAAGAAAACATATAAAACGATAATAAATACTACGGTGAAGTGGTAATACCAAGAAAAATACTCCCTTTTCATGTTTTCCACAAAATAAATTGAAGAATTGTTGCTAAAAAACTATACAATAGAGATCATTTTTGTGATTTTGAGGGTAGTTTTATAAGGCTTTTCATTTATTTTTATATTTAATTTTTATCACCTTTAAAATAAATTGAAGACTTGTTGCTAAAAAACTATACCATAGAGATCATTATTGTGATTTTGAGGGTAGTTTTATAAGGCTTTTCATTTGTTTTTATATCTAATTTATATCAAGTTTACATATTTTTAAAAAGTAACATAAGGAATACTTATCTACATGAGTAATAAGGGTATGGGAAATTTACTAAAATAAATTTATGCCATAAAGTTTTAAGGGGATTATCTATGAAATACATAAACACAAGAATTGTTTGGCAAATTGATTATAATGATAGGAACTAGAGCACTAATCATAATGCTTGCACCATACCTTGGAATCCATGAGCTACTACTGGATATTAGGGTAAGTGTACTTCTAGACATTCATACCTACCTACATTGGGATATTCTTTTACATTTGTGGGTATCCATGTCAATGCATTAAGATTATGATTATCTTTACTTGTATCCATACACTAAAATATAAGTGGACAATGACATGGATACCATATCATCATATAGGTGTCCACATAAATTTTATGTAAGCTTGACATGACATAGATTACTCTTGGAAATTATATTACAATTATTTCTTCACTTCCCTAGTATATGTGAAGGGCTTCCCTTTTCATTTATTAAACCTGTTAGTACAAGTGAGACTCATTTTGATGCATTATTGAGTTAGTATGCCACTCACACATGTGTGAATATTAATTTGCTCCATTTTCTCGCTCTTCATTTCACATATATTCCTCAGTGGCTACTTTTGCTTCTAGAAGAGTATTCCTTGGTTATTTGTTTATTTGGCTTAGTCTACACTCATCAAGCTTCCATAAGAATGTATATTGGGTTCACTTTCTCTTTCCTCCTTTTAAAACATGGGGGCACTATTTTTTTTTTTACCACATAGGGTCTAGAGCTCCTATGATGTATAACCATGTAAGTCTTTCATCAAAGCTGATTTTTTTTAATGTAGGGGAAAATAAAAATAAAAATAAAAATAAATAAATACAAAACATATTTTATGCTTCTATGATTCATCATACAATGTTCACAAAGAAATCACATAGAGAACAAACCGTAGAAGCTTTTCAAACCTAGATCTAGGTTCATAAATTTACCCTTCAATCTCTCAAAACTTTTATATATTTTGGTCACTTGATCTTGCTCCTCATGGTGGTCATGAAACTAGATCTAGGTTAGAAAAGCTTAGACCCTTTGTTCTCTACCATATTTCTCCTGAAATCACCCAATCCCCATGGTGGGTAGGTGAGCTGCGAGGGTGGGCATCACAGCCAGACTCGCCCCCTACCTCCAACCCCCCTCCCGACACCCTCACTCCCTTCAACCACAGCCCGCACCCTAGCCCCGTAACCCCCTCAACACCACCCTCATCCCTTACCACCACCCTCCGGCACCCTCCGGCACCCCCCCTCTCCGGCACCCATCCCTCCCTCACCCCCATCTCTCACCTCCCCGCACACCACTAGGATCCCTCCACCATCTGATGCAGGCGAAACCTGCAAAACCAGGATCATTAAACGCTGTTCTACAATCAATTTATATAAACCACTTGATAACATGCATAAATTGATATGTTAACAAATTATATTGTCCGCTGTAACTTTGACACTGAACTCTCACTTCCACTGCTCGACCCCTTCAATTTCTGGTATATGATTTCCGGATAAATTTATAATGTAGCTAACAGAAAATCAAACAATAGTCTATGCACAAGACCCACAACCACGGAGGTATATATTCGCTCCATAACATACCTTTAACTATGGCGCTCCTACTCCGCATACACAAGCACTCCGCGTACAACCATACCATTCGAACCAATTAATCAGAAGAGGTTTACGCTGCCTTTTATGTGGATAACAAAACAGAGGAATTTATAACCAATTCTCTGCTCGCGGATTTAGAAAGTCAAATCAAATACTCGCCGGATTTCAGAGCTCAGCCTTTTCATTGTATTACAATTACTAGCGCTATAACAAAACAGTTAATTAACCATCCTCATTCGTAAATATCCTCATATGTTGGGAATTGATTGAATCTGCTCCAAAGAAAGTCGAAAGTGTAAGCGCTTTAACAGAGAAGCCTGTAGTCAATTAACCATCGCCCATTTACATATATGTTAAGGGTTCTTTAGTGTGAATTCTTAACAGTTTTTAATAAATCCGCATTTCCTCATCTGCAAACAGTTGCGCCATATATTGTGAGCCTGCCAGCTTGTATCAATCAGCTACAATATCAGCAATATTTCTCTGAACAATTATGGATTCTTCCTCTTCCGCACAATGCCATGGATTTCCTTTCAACCTTTTTACCACAGTTAATACACAGCAAGTTAAAAATACGTGCATTCAGAAATCATGAGATCATACGCACAGTTCTACCAGGTGACATCGAACCACCATTCCGAACACATACGGTTTATAAATTACCACCGTTTACAACACAATTGCTATGTAAATAGCCATAGATAGTAACTCTAATAAGCACATATATCCATATGGTTAACAATACCAAAAATAAACTTTATATATGGCCGCATAGAAAATATAACAAAACAGTCATTACATAGCCACGTTCCGCCTACCCAGAAACGCGCCCTCTCCATTCCATAAACAAGACACTGGTTTTTACATTGAAAAGCTGCTATTCCCCTCTCTCTCTGATGAGATGAGAGCTCAACTACTTTATTTAAATAATAATGGATTTGTACATAAAGGATGGATCAGAGCTTATCTTCTAGGAAAAGCAAGATTTTTCCTTTTTTTTACACAATGACTTAACGCTGAAGCTTTATTCCCTACTTTTTATCCTAATTTTAACTAAAAAAAACACAGAAACCCTATCTCCATTTTATTCCATATTTACAA
>APFE030787282.1:0-45989 GCA_000404065.3 Pinus taeda
TTTTAAGGTTAGGTTTTAGGATTTATGGTTTAAGGTCTATAAAAATTTAGTAAATATTTTTACAAACACTTAAACAAATGTCACCAAATGCTTTTACAAATCTTATAAAATGCCCATGGTTTAGGGTTTAGTTTATAGGTTTTAGGGTTTATTATTTACGGTTTAGGGTTTACAGTTTATTTTTTAGGGTTTAAGGTTTTGGGTTTAGGGTTTGGGGTTTAGGGTTTATGGTTTACGTTTTATAGAAACTTTTTAAGAGCTTTTAATAAACACTTAAAAAAGGTTACAAAACACTTTTCAAAATGTTATTAAATGATGAGGGTAGGATTAGGTTATAACTTTTATTAAATTCTTTTAATAAACACTTAAAATATATACAAAAATGTATTTTGAAACATTATATGATTCTTAGTGTTTAGGGATAGGGTTTATCGTTTAGGGTTTGAGATTTATAATGCTTTGATAAATTCTTTTAATAAGAACATAAAAAAGAGTTACAAAACACTTGTTAAAATGTTATAAAATCCTTAGACTTTAGGGTTTAGGACTTGAAATTATATAATATTCTCATGGTTTAGGGTTTAGAGTTTATAACACTTTAGTAAATTATCTTAATAAACACTTTAAAAAAAGTAAGAAAACGCTTGTAAATTTTATAAAATACTTAGGGTTTAGAGTTTAGGCTTTAGGGTTTAAATTTTTGTGTTTAAAATGCTATAAAATGATTATGGTTTAGGATTTAAGGTTTATAACATTTCATAAATGCTTTTGATAAACACTTCAAAAAAGGTTACAAAAAGTTTGTTAAGATGTTACTAAATGCTTAGTATTTAAAATGTTTTAAAATCCTTAAGTTTTAGGGTTTACGGTTCACAAGGCTTTAGTAAATTATTTTTATAAGCACTTAAAAAAGTTACAAAACGCTTTTTCAAATGTTATAAAATGCTTAGTCTTTAGGGTTTATAACAATTTAGTAAATTCTTTAAATAAATACTTAATAAAAACATAGAAATACTTGTTAAAATGTTATAAAATATGTAGGGTTTAGGGTTTGGGGTTTAAAATGTTATAAAGTGCTTATGGTTTAGGGTTTAGGGTTTAGGTTTGGGGTGTGGGTATTAGGGTTTATGGTTTATAATGCTTTAATAAATTCCTTTAATAAACACTTATAAAAAAGTGAAAAAAATGGTTTTTAGGGTTTATGGTTTTTTTGGGTTTTAGGCTTTAGGGTTTATCATTTTCTAGGGTTTATGGTTTTCTATGTTTATGTTTTTTTAGGGTTTTTAGGGTTTATGTTTTTCAGAGTTTTAGGGTTTGGGTTTTATGTTAAGGTTTCGGTATTATGGGTTTTAGGGTTTAATAATCATTAGTTAAATGGTTTTAGTAAACACTTAAATAAGTTTTTAAAAATTTTTAAAATGTTTTATAAAATCCTTTGGTTTTTAGTGTTTGTGGTTTAGGGGCTTAGTTTAGGCTAATATTTTTTTATTTAAGGTTAGAGTTATAAGATATTGTAAATGTTTTCAATCTTTAGGTTTTAGGGTTTAAAGATCTTATAAAATGATTTTGGGTTATCATTAGGCTTTAAGCATTAGGATTCGTGGTTTGTGTTTAAGGTTTTATATCACTTTAGTAAATTCTTTTAATAAACAATTAAATAAAAGTTGGAGAACACTTTCTAAAATGTTATAAAGTTCTTAGTGTTTAGGGTTTACCCTTTAGAGTTTATGGTTTAGGATTTAGAATTTCGGGTTTAGTGTTTATGGTTTACGATTTATAACACTAATGTTATAAAACACTTTTTAAAATATTAAAAAAAATTATCATTCAGTGTTTATGGATTAGGGTTTAGGATTTATAACACTTTAATAAATTATTTTAATAAACACTTAAATAAAAGTTTAAAATGCTTTTTAAAATGTGTAAAATAATTCTGGTTTAGGTTTTAGGGCTTGGAGGTTTAGGGTTTAGGGTTTCGTGTTTATGGTTTAAGGTTTATAACACTTTAGTGAATTTTTTTAATAAACACTTAAATACAAGTTACAAAACAGTTTTCAAAATGTTGTAAGATGATTACGGTTTAGGATTTAGGGTTTATAACACTTTAGTAAATTCTTTTAATAAATACCTAAATAAAATTTAGAAAATTCCTTTTTAAAATGTTATAAATTACATAGGGTTTAGGTTTTAGGATTTCAAGTGTAGTGTTTGGGGCTTAGGGTTTAGTTTTTATAAGAATTTAGTAAATTATTTTAATAAACACTTAAATAAAAGCTACAAAATGATTTTTAAAATGTTATAAAATGATTAAGGTTTAGGGTTTAGGGTTTGCGAATTGGGGTTTACGGTTTAGGGCTTAGGTTTTAGGGTTTATAACAATTTAGTAAATTATTTTCATAAAAGGTTAAATAAAAGTTACAAAACACTTTTCAAAATGTTATAAAATACTTAGGGCTTAGGGTTTATAGTTTTGGGTTTAGGTTTTTGGGTTTAGGGTTAGGATTTATAACACTTTAGAAATATTATTAAGGAACACTTAAATGAACGTTAGAAACTCTTTTTAAAATGTTGTAAAAAGATTAGTATTTAGGGTTTAGGGTTTGGGGTTTGGGGTTTATGGTTTATAAGGATTTAGTAAATTCTTTTAATAAAAACATAAATAAATGTTAAAAAACTCTTTTTAAAATGTTATAAAATGCTTAGGGTTTAGGGCTTAAGGTTTAGGGTTTATAAGCATTCAGTAAATGGTTTTAATAAACACTTAAATAAATGTTACAAAAAACTTCTTCAAATGTTATAAAATGCTTAGAGTTTAGGATTTAAGGTTTAGGGTTTCAGGTTTGGGGTTTAGAATTTAGGGTTTAGTGCTTAAGGTTTATAATGCTTTAGTAAATTATTTGAATAAAGATTGTAATAAAAGTTACAAAATGATTTTTTAAATGTTATAAAATGATTAGGGTTTATGGCTTAGTGTTTAGGGTTTGGGGTTTAGCGTTTTACGGTGGTTTAACGTATAGGGTTTATTGTTTATAAGACTTTAGTAAATGGTTTTAATCACGTCTGAAATAAAGGTTAAAAATTATTTTTAAAATTATATGAAATCCTAAGGGTTTAGTGTTTATGGATTGGCATTTTGGATTTAGGGATTAGGGTTTACAAGACCTTAGTAAATGCTTTTAATAAAGACTCAAATAGTAGTTCCAAAACACTTTTTAAATTGTTATAAAATGCTCAGGATTTAGGGTTTTGTTTTTTGAATTTGGGTTTAGGTTTAGGGTTTACGGTTTAGATTTTAAGGTTTATAATACTTTAGTAAATACTTTTAATAAACAGTTAAATAAAAGTTACAAAACGGTTTTTAAAATGTTATAAAATTCTTAGGATTTAGGGTTTAGTGTTTAGGGTTTACGGTTTAGAGTTTAGGGTTTAGGGTTTATAACACTTGAGTAAATTCTTTTAATAAACACATAAATAAAAGTTACAGACTACTTTTTAAAATGTTATAAAATGCTTAGTTTTTATGTTTTAGAGTTAAGGGTTTGAGGTTTATTGTTTGAGGTTTAGGGTTTAGTGTTTATGGTTTATAACGCTTTCGTAAAAGATTTTAACAAACACTTAAATAAAATTTACAAAATTCTTTTTAAAAATTTATAAAATGATTAACATTTACAGTTTAGGTTTTAGGGTTTGGGGTCTAAGGTTTATGGCTTGGGGTTTAGTGTGTAGGGTTTAGGGTTTGGGGTTTAGGGTTTATCATTTAGGGTAGATTGTTTGAGGATTATAAAATCCTTAGGGTTTAGGGTTTATGGTTTTGTGGTCTAGGGTTGAGGGTTTAAGGTTTAGTTTTTAAGGTATATAACACTTTAGTAAATGATTTTAATAAACACTTAAATAAAAGTTACAAAACACTTTTTTAAATGTCATAAAATGATTATGGTATAGGGTTTGGTCTATAAGGTTTAGGATTCATGGTTTATGGTTTAGTGTTTAGGGTTTATAATAATTTAGTAAATTATTTTAATAGACACTTAAGTAAAAGTTACAAAACCATTATCAAAATGTTATAAAATGTTGAGGGTTTATGGTTTAGGGTTTACAGTTTATGGTTCAGGGATTATAATAGTTTAGTAAATGCTTTTAATAAACATTTAAATAAAAGTTACAAAATACTTTTTAAAATGTTATAAAATACTTAGGGTTTACGGTTTATAGAACTTTAATAAATGTTTTTAGTAAACACTTAAATAAGAGTTACAAAACATTTTTAAAATTGTTATGAAATGGTTAGATTTTAGGGTTTACTATTTCGAATTTAGGGTTTATGATTTACGGTTTGGGGTTTAGGGTCTAGGGTCAAAGGTTAAGAATTTGTAGTTTAGGATTTAGGTATTATGGTTTATGGTTTAGTGTTTATGGTTTCGTGTTTATAACACCTTAGTAATTGTTTTAATAAACACTTTAATAAAAGTTACAAAACTTTTTTTAAAATGTTATAAAATGATTAGGGTTTAGTGTTTAGGTTTTGGGGTTTAGGTTTTATAGTTTAGGGTTTGGGGTTAAGGTTAAGGGTTTAGGGTTTAGGTTTTAGGGTGTAGGGATGAACGACCCCACCTTATGGGGTATCCATTGCTACATACTACACATAATGCGTTCATCCCGCGGAGCCTCGAGGAGTTATACAAGTTTAGTAAATTATTTTAATAAACAAATTAAATAAAAGTTACAAAACGCTTTTCAAAATGTTATAAAATACTTAGGGTTTTGGGTTTAGGTTTTAGGGTTTAGTGTTTATAACACTTTAGAAAATGCTTTCAATAAATACTTAAATGAAAGTTACAAAACACCTTTTAAGATGTTATAAAATGATTAGTATTTAGGGTTTTGGGTTTCAGCTTTAGTGTTTAGGGTTCATGTTTTGTGATTTAGGGTTTATAAGGATTAGTAAATTGTTTTAATAAAAAGTTAAATAAAAGTTAAAAAAACTCTTCTTAAAATGTTATAAAATGATTAGGGTTTAGGGTTTGGAGTTAAGGGTTTAAGGTTTAGGGTTTACAAGGGTTTAGTAAATCATTTAATGAACACTGAAATAAAAGTTACAAAACACTTTTTAAGATGTTATAAAATGTTTAGAGTTTATAATTTAAGGTTCATGGTTTAGGATTTAGGGTTTTAGGTTTGGGATTTAGAGTTTAGCGTTTAGTTTTTAGGGTTTATAATGCTTTAGTAAATTATTTTAATAAACACTATAATAAAAGTTACAATATTATTTTTAAAATTCTATAAAATGCTTAGGGTTTAGTGTTTATGGTTTGGCCTTTGGGATTTAGGGTTTAGGCTTTATAATACCTTAGTAAATGCATTTAATAAAGACTTAAATAAAAGTTCCAAAATGTTTTCTGAACTATTATAAAATGCTTAGGTTTTAGGGTTTTGGGTTTTAGGTTTATGGTTTATGGTTTAGGTTTTAGGGTGTATAACACTTTAGTAAATTCTTTTAATAAAAAATTAGATAAAGGTTACAAAATAGCTTTTAAAATATTATAAAATGGTTACATTTTAGGGTTTAGGCTTTAAGATTTAGGGTTGTGGGTTTCAAGTTTAAAGTTTATGGTTTAGGGTTTATAACGCTTGAGTAAATGCTTTTAATAAACACTTAACTAAAAGTTACAAACTGCTTTTTAAAATGTTATAAAATTCTTAGTGTTTATCATTTACAGTTAAGGGTTTGAGGTTTATTGTTTGGGGTTTAGGGTTTATGTTCTTATAGTTTAGGATTTAGGGTTTAGGGTTTAAGGTTTAGGTTTTAAGGTTATATACTACTTTAGTAAATGGTTTTAATAAACAGTTCAATAAAAGTTACAAAACACCTTTTAAAATGTTATAAAATGATTAAGGTATAGGGTTTATGCTATAGGGTTTGGGCTTAAAGGTTTAGGGTTTAGTGTTTATAGTTTATGTTTTATTGTTTATGGATTATAACACTTTACTAAATGCTTTTAATAAACATTTAAATAAAAGTTACAAAATTCTTTTTAAAATTTTATAAAATACTTAGGGTTTATGTTTTACAATTTAGTGTTTAGGGTTAGGGGTTTATGTTTTAGAGTTTAGGGTTTAGGGTTTATAGAAATTTAGTGAATGTTTTCAGTAAAAACTAAAATAAGGGTTACAAAATGTTTTTAAAAATGTTCTAAAATGCTTAGGGTTTTGGATTTAGAATTCAGGGTTTAGGATTTACAGTTTGGGGTCTAGGGTGTAGGGTTTAGGGTTAAGAGTTTGCGGTTTAGGGTTTACGCATTGGCATTTATAACACTTTACAAAATTCTTAGGGTTTAATTTTTAATATTTTTGGTTTAGGGTTTAGGGTTATTGAATGTGAATCATGAAAAGACTGTTTTCTATGCTTTCCTAGAATACAAGCATCACATTGCTTAATCTTCCTAGGAATTGTAGGCAAACCAATAACACCATTTTTCTTCAACAAGTGGAGGTTGTCATAGTTCAAATGTCCAAATCCAGCATGCCATAATAAAATTGATGGAAGTGTACCTTCTTCATAATGCGAATCATATGAGAAATGTTGTGCACAAGCAGAGGTACCCTTCAGCTTGAGAAGCCTTTCTTCTTCTATCCCCATCATGACAAGTGAGTGGTCAGATGCTTTTCTCACCTCAATCTTGCCATCAAACATATGAATGGAGTGACCTTGCTAGGGAGTGTGGACCGAGGACAATAAGTTTCTCTTAAGCTGTGGGAGATATAGAACATGATGCAGAAAGAAGTCTCGAAGACCACACAAATTAAGCTTAATTGTGCCAAGCCATAATTTCTTGATTTTTGATTGGTTTGCAAAGTATATTGGTCGACCAAAATTGTTAGTAAGTATTTCAAAAAATATTTTCTATGAGTCATGGGGCAAGTTGGTCCTAAATCAATCAACCAATCACTTTTCCAAGAAATAGGTGAGGACAAATATCATAAGTTCCAAGTAAATGGGAGGACAAATATCATAAGTGTCGATGCAACTAGCCTGTCATATACACCGACCAAAGAGTATATTTAACCATGAAAATTACACTTAGTAGATAGATTGACATACCAGCCGTGTGTCCTTCAACTTTCAAATCTTCTCTGAAAAATCCTTTGGGCATTAGAAACCTATAATTATCACAGTAAATGGCTTAGTCCTTCAAGCCACTACCACACCAAAATGGAGAAGAGCTTCAAGACATTATTTGGCTGATAACGGAGAAGGCTGTGAGCCACAATTCAGGCATAGACCCATGTCGAATTGCAAAAACATTGGAGGACGGTCATGGAGTGGTTATGGGAGCATTCAATCATTAGAGTAGACACCACACCACTTTGGTACCAACTATTGTGTGATCATATAATTGAAAATATTAGATGAAATACAAAATGAAGCTATCTAGCAAAGAATTTTCTTTGCACCAGATATGAATCTACGCATCAAGAGGTGGTAAGCGGGTGATATGGTGCTCAACATTATCTAGAATATTTTAAAACTGCATATGATAGTGTAATATGGGGTGGATTTATCACAATAAAATGAAATGTAAAAAAATTAGATTAGGAGCAAGAGCAGATAGGTATGGACAGCACGTGAAGTCGAGTATGACACTCACAACAAAGGGTGCGAATGTTTTATAAACCACTGCAATGTTTTATAAACCAATTCATAGGACAATTACAATATACAACACCTTATCATAGTAGCGATAACACAATTAGGAAGTAACCGCACCACAACAAAGCACTCAACATAGCAAAAATTGCCTCAATGCAATGAATCAACTCTTCAACAGTACAATAAAATGCACAAAAGATGATGGTAGAGATGAGCTTATATGACAAACTAAAGAAATGGCAAAAGGGGGTTACAAGGTAGAGAGGGAAGCTAAAAATGGCATTGGTTATGATACCATGTCGGACCAAGAGGTAACTCCTCAAATCAATTCATTGATTCATTTAGGTTGGTCTTTATTATATACATCAGGGAGAGACTGTTCATTTCATCTCTCAATGACTATTCATATTTTCTATTATTTATTTACATAAATTTCAGTTATTAACCCAATCCTCATGATTAGGTGTCAACACACTTAAAAAAGTTACAAAAATGTATTTTAAAATGACATAAAATTCTTAGTGTTTATGGATAGGTTTATGGTTTATGGTTTGGGATTTATAACACTTTGATAAATTATTTAAATATGAACATAAAAATAAGTTACAAAACAATTGTTAAAATGTTATAAAATTCTTAGGCTTTAGGTTTTAGGATTTAAAATTCTATAAAATTCTCATGGTTTATGGTTTAGGGTTTATAACACTTTAGTAAATGCCTTTAATAAACACTTTAAAAAAGTAAGAAAGTGCTTGTTAAAATGTTATAAAATACTTAGGGTTTAGGGTTTAGACTTTAGAGTTTAGGGATTTGGGTTTAAAATGTTATAAAACGCCTACCGTTTAGGATTTGGGGTTTATAATCCTTTAGTAAATTCTTTTAATAAACAATTTAAAAAAGGTTACAAAAGGCTTGTTAAAATGTCATTGAATTCTTAGGGTTTAGGTTTACGGTTTAAAATGCTATAAAATGCTTAGGGTTTGTGTTTTAAGATTCGCAAGATCTTAGTAAATTCTTTCAAGCTTTATGTTGTAGGGTTTAGGGTGTATAAGACCTTAGTAAATTATTTTAAGGTTTATCCATTAGGCTTTAAGCATTACAATACAGGGTTTGGGGTTTGGGGTTTAGGGTTTGGGTTTTATAACACTTTAGTAAATTCTTTTAGTAAACACTTAAAAAAAAGTTACATAACACTTTCTAAAATGTTATAAAATTCTTAGTGTTTAGGGTTTAGGGATTAGTGTTTAAGATTTATATCACTTTAGTAAATTATTTTAATAAACACATAAATAAAAGTTTAAAATGATTTTTTAAATGATATAAAATTATTAGCATTTAGGTTTTAGGGTTAGGGGGTTTAGGGTTTAGGGTTTCAAGTTTATGGTTTATGGTTTATAACACTTTAGTAAATTCTTTTAATCTACACTTATATCAAAGTTACAAAACACTTTTTAAAATGCTTTAAAATGGTTAGGGTTTAGATTTTAGGGTTTATAACACTTAAGTACATGATTTTATTAACACCTAAATAAAATTTAGAAAAATATTTTTAAAATGTTATAAAATACATAGGTTTTACGTTTTAGGGTTTCAGGGGTAGTTTTTGGGGTTTATGTTTAATGCTTTCTAACACTCCAGTAAATTATTTTAATAGGGGGTATGGTATAGGGTTTAGGGTTTGGGGTTTACGATTGAGGGCTTAGGTTTTAGGGTTTCTAACAATTTAGTAAACTATTTTAATAAAAAGTTATATATAAGTTACATAACACTTTTCAAAATGTTATAAAATACACAGGGTTTAGATTTTATGGTTTATAATGATTTAGAAAATTCTTTTAATAAACACTTAAATGAAAGTTACAAAATGATTTTTAAAATGTTATAAAATTATTAGTATTTACGGTTTGTGGTTTGGGGTTTAGGGTTTATGGTTTAGGGTTCATGTTTTAGGATTTAGGTTTTATAAGCATTTAGTAAATTATATAACAAACACTTAAATAAGAGATAAAAAACTCTTTTTAAAATGTTATAAAATGCTTAGGGTTTAGCGTTTGGGGTTTAGGGTTCAGTAAATGATTCTAATAAACACTTAAATAAAAGTTACAAAACACATTTTAAAATGTTATAAACTACTTAGAGTTTAGGATTTGATGTTTATGGTTTCATGTTTGGGGTTTAGAGTTTAGCATTTAGTGTTTAGGGTTTATAACACTTCAGTAAATTATTTTAACAAAAACTGTAATAAAAGTTAAAAAATGGTTTTTAAAATGTTATAAAATGATTACAGTTTGGGGTTTAGCGTTTAGGGTTTTGGGTTTACGGTTTAAGGTGGTTTTGGGTTTACGGTTTGAGGTGGTTTAGTGTCTATGGTTTATGGTTCATAAGACTTTTGTAAATGGTTTTAATCAAGGCTTAAATAAAAGTTGCAAAATTATTTTTAAAATGATGTAAAATTCTTAGGTTTTAGTCTTTATGGTTTGGCCTTTGGGATTTAGGGTTTAGGGTTAATAAGACCTTGGTAAATGCTTTTAATAAAGACTTAAATATAAGTTCCAAATTTTTTTTTTAACTAATAATTTTGGAACTTATATTTAATATTTAATTTAAAATAAATTAAATATTATTATTTAATTTAAAATAAATTAAATATATTAATATAAAAATTAATAATTAATAATAATAATAACAAAAATAAATAAATAACAAGAAATAATAATAAGAATGTAAAATCATGTGTCGGCTCTCATATTAGGGTTCTTTTGTGTATTTATATCGAGGTGCCTAGCTCCTTCTCTCATCATCTTTCATTCATTTCATTCATTTCTATCTTTTAGAGTTGTCGTGATGATGGACCCCCTTTGGGGTTTGAAACGTCGACAGACTGAACTGGAAACTGTGGATAATCCAGAACATGAAGCTAAAAAAAACTTCCACAGAGGCTTGAAATCCAACACAACTATTATAAAATTCTTATGGTTTAGGGTTTCAGGTTTTGATTTTGGGTTTTAGGTTTAGGGTATAGTATTTAGGGTTTAGGGTTTATAATACTTTAGTAAGTGCTTTTGATAAAACTTAAATAAAAGTTGCAAAAAGTTGTTTAAAATGTTATAAAATGCTTAGGATTTGGGGTTTAGGCTTTAGGGTTTAGGGTCTAGGGTTTCAGGTTTAGAGCTTAAGGTTTAGGGTTTATAACGCTTGAGTAAATGCTTTTAGTCAACACTTAAATAAAAGTTACCCACCATTTCTTGAAATGTTATAAAATGCTTAGTGTTTATGGTTTATAGTTAATGGTATGAGGTTTAGGGTTTAGGTTTTATGGTTTAGGGTTTTTAATTTGGTGTTTATAACACATTCGTAAAATCTTTTGATAAAAACTTCAATAAAATTTACAAAATTCTTTTTAAAATGTTATACAATGCTCAGCATTTATGGTTTAGGGTTTAGGGTTTGGGGTTCAGGGTTTATGGTTTGGGGTTTAGGGTGTAGGGTTTAGGGTTTGGGGCTGAGGGTTTAGGGTAGAGTGTTTAAGGTTTATAAAATTCTTAGGGCTTAGTGTTTATGGTTTCGATTACAAGGTTTATAACACTTTAGTAAATGCTTTAAATAAACACTTAAATAAAAGTTACAAAACATTTTTAAAACGTTATAAAATGATTAAGGTATAGGATTTAGGTTATGGGATTTAGGGTTCATGGTTTAGGGTTTAGGGTTTATGGTTTATAACACTCTAGTAAATTCTTTTAATAAACACTTAAATAAATGCTACAAAACCACTTTTAAAATTCCATAAAATGTTGAGGGTTTAGGGTTTGGGTTTTAGGGTTTAGGGTTTAGGGTTTTAAGTCTCGGGTTTAGGGTTTAGAGTTTAGGGTTTAGGGATTATAACACTTTAGTAAATTGTTTTATTAAGCATTTAAATAAAATTTACAAAACACTTTTTAAAATGTTATAAAATACTTAGAGTTTAGCATTTACAGTTTAGGTTTTAGGGTCATGGGTTTATGCTTTAGAGTTTAGGGTTTAGGGTTTATAGCACTTTAGTAAATGTTTTTAATGAACAGTTAAATAAAATTTAAATAATTTTTTTTTAATTGTTATAAAATGCTTAGGGTTAGGGTTTACAATTTACGGCTTAGAATTTAGGGTTTCAAATTTAGGGTTTGGGGTTCAGGGTCTAGGGTTTAGGGTTACACATTGTGGTTTAGGATTTAGGGATTAGGGTTTACAGTTTGATGAAAATGAGATTTTGGGGGTTGCCCAAAATCCCAAATTGTTTAAAAAAAATCTTGATCCTTCCCTTCAACACATTACAAGCATGCAATATAGGATTAAAATCTCACAACCACAAGGTAATACAATACATAACAATATATAATTAACACAAAACATGAACACATATTTGTATATTTAGGGAACAGTTACAAAATTAAAGCATTTCAGCCTTAAAACAAGCTCTAGCTCGACTACATCTTGCCACTCACAAAATTCCTCACAAAACAGATATTCCTACACCCCTATGGTATTACAATTATATAAGAATTTTAGGAAGGATCAATCCTATCCTCTCCTTATTTCCTCCACAAAAGCTTCATGCATGAAGCTAAATCTGCTTTATCCTTTAATCTATTTTCTCCTGCTTTAATACGGCTTTTCTTTTATTCGATCCTCTGGTTGCCTTTTTGCTGGTTGCTCCTGCATCAGACTCCCGAGGCACAAAATTTATGACCTCCTGGTCATATGCTTCTCTTGGTCTTTAACAATTTTATCCACTGCATTCCTTCACTGCAACCAACCTCTGCAGTAACAGCCTCCTCTGTTACACGATACCTCACCAAGACCTCCGCACTTGGTCTTTTGGCATCCTTCTCTAGGTTGTTGCAAATCTTCTCACCTTCTGCTGCCGCCATCTGCACAATAGCAAGACCATAAATTCTCCATCTTTAACACAATTGTACCTCGTTCCTCGTTCCTCGTTCCGCAGAATCTTTTACTGCTCTGATACCACCCGATGAAAATGAGATTTTGGGGGTTTCCCAAAATCCCAAATTCTTTAAAAAAAATCTTGATCCTTCCCTTCAACACATTACAAGCATGCAATATAGGATTAAAATCTCACAACCACAAGGTAATACAATACATAGCAATATATAATTAACACAAAACATGAACACGTATTTGTATATTTAGGGAACAGTTACAAAATTAAGGCATTTCAGCCTTAAAACAAGCTCTAGCTCGACTACATCTTGCCACTCACAAAATTCCTCACAAACAATATCCTACACCCCTATGGTATACATTATATAGAATTTTAGGAAGAATCAATCCTATCTCTCTCCTAATTTCTCCACAAAGCCTTCATGCATGAAAGCTTTAAATCTGCTTTATCCTTTTTAAATATATTTTTCTGCTTTAAATCACGCTTTTCTTTTATTTAGATCCTCTGGTTTGCTTTGTTGCTGGTTGCTCCTGCATCACAGTTCAGGGTTTATAACACTTTATAAAATGCTTAGGGTTTTAGTTTTAAGATTTTTGATTTACGGTTCATGGTTTTAGTTTTATAACACCTTAGTAATTGTATTAATAAACGCTTAAATAAAAGTTACAAAACACTTTTTAAAATGCTATAAAATGCTTTGTGTTTAGCTTTTATGATTTTGGGTTTAGGTTTTTCCTTTTAGGGTTGAGGATTTAGGGTGTAGGGTGTAGGGATGAACCACCCCACCTTAAGGAGGTATTTGTTGCTACATATTACACATAATGTATTGATTCCATGGAGCCCTCGGGAGTTATGAAGAAAAATAAATAAAAGGAAAAAGGTTTATGAAGAAGGGTATCTCATGTACAACATTTTTCTCCCTCCTACACTCACATACCTAGGTGTGGTCTTCCCTTATTATATATAATCATAAAAATTTTAGGGTTTATGATTTATGTATTGGTGTTTGGGGTTTAGGGTTCAGGATTTAGGGTTTATAACTTTTCAGTAAATTCTTTTCATAAGGACTTAAATAAGAGTTACAAATAGTTTTTAAAATGTTTTAAAATTATTATGCTTTAGCATTTAGGGCTTAGGGTTTATAACACTTTGAGTAAATGTTTTTAATATACACTTAAATCAAAGTTAAAAAAACTTTTTAAAATGTTATAAATTTCTTAAGGTTTAAGGTTAAGATTCTAGGGTTTATAATACTTTAGTAAATCATCTTAATAAACACTTAAATAAAAGTTAGAAAGTTTTTTAATATGTTAAAAAATTCTTAGGGTTTATAGTTTGGGGTTTGGTGTTTAGAGTTTAGGGATTAGGGTTGGTAACACTTTAGTAAATGATTTTAGTAAATACTTAAATAGAAGTTACAATATGTGTTTTAAAATGTTAGAAAATTATTAGGGTTTAGCATTTAGGGTTTAGGATTTAGGGTTTATAGTTTAGGGTTTAAGTTTAGGGTTTAGCATTTAGGGTTTTAGGTTTAGAGTTTAAGGCTTAGGGTTTAGGGTTTGTGGTTTAGAGTTTAGAGTTGAGTGTTTATAACAGTTTAGTAAATTCTTTTAGTAAACACTTAAATGAAAATTACAAAAAGTTTTTTAAAATGTTATAAAATGCTTAGTGTTTAGGGTTTAATGTTCACAATTTGGGGTTTAGGGTTTAAGGTTTAAGGTTTAGGGTTTATGATTTAGGGTTTAGGTTTCGGGTTTAGAGGTCACGTTCTAGGGATTATAAGAATATATTAAACACTTTTAATTAAAACTTAAATAAAAGTTTCAAAATACTTTTTAAAATGTTATAAAATGATTAGGGTTTGGGGTTTAGGGTTTCAGATTTAGGTTTAGGGTTTAAGGTTTTGGGTTTTGGGTTAAGGTTTTGAGTTTAGTGTTTAGGGTCTAAAACATTTTGGTATAAGGTATATGGTTTAGGGTTTATAACGATTTGGTAAATTATCTTAATAAACACTTAAATAAAAGTTAGAAAACAAATTTTAAAATGTTATAAAATGGTTAGGGATTAGGGTTTAGGGATTGGTGTTTGCGGTTTAGGGTTTAGGTTTTGCTGTTTAGGGTTTATGTTTTTGTTTTTAGGGTTTAGGGTTTTGTGTTTATGGTTTACGGTTTATAACACTTCAGTAAATTCTTTTAATAAACACTTAAAGCAAAGTTATAAAATTCTTCTTAAACTTTTATAAAATTCTTAGGCTTTATGGATTAGGGTTAAGGACTTGGGGTTTAGTTTTAGGGTTTAGGTTTGAGGGTGTATTGTTTAAGGTTTATAACAATTTAGTAAATTCCCTTAATAAACACTTAACTAAAAGTTACAAAATGCTTTTAAAAATGCTATAAAATGCATATGGTTTAAGTTTTAGTTTACAGGGATTATAGTTTAGGGTTTATTGTTTAGGGTTTAGGGTTTACTGTTTAGGGTTTAGGTTTTATAACACCTTAGTAAATTCCTTTAATAAACACTAAAATAAAAGTTACAAAATTATTTTTAATGGATCATAAAATGCTTGTTTTAGGGTTTCGGGTTTCAGGTTTCAGGTTTAGGGTTTATGGTTCACGTTTTATATCACTTTAGTAAATTATTTTAATAAACACTTAAATAAAAGTTACAAAATGCTTCTTAAAATTTTATAAAATGATGATGGTTTAGGGTTTACGGTTATAACACTGTATTAATTGTTTTTAATAAATAATTAAAAAAGTTGCAAAAATGTATTTTAAAATGTTATAAAATTCTTAGTGTTTAGGGATAGACTTCATGGTTTAGGGCTTCGGATTTATAACACTTTGAGAAATTATTTTAATAAGAACATAAAAAATGTTACAAAACACTTGTTAAAATGTTATAAAATGCTTAGGCTTTACGGTTTAGGATTTAGAATTCTATAAAATGCTCATGGTTTAGGGTTTAGGGTTTATAACAATTTAGTAAATCCTTTGAATAAAAACTTAAAAAAAAGTAAGATAACTCTTGTGAAAATGTTATAAAATACTCAGGGTTTAGAGTTTAGGGTTTAGGCTTTAGGATTTTGTGCTTAAAATGTTATAAAATGCTTACGATTTAGGATTTAGGGTTTATAACATTTTAGTAAATTCTTTTAATAAACACTTCAAAAAAGGTTACTAAAAGCTAGCTAAAATGTCATTGAATGCTTAAGGTTTAGGTTTAGGGTTTAAAATGTTATAAAATGCCTAAGGTTTAGGATTTAAGGTTCTGAAGGCTTTAGTAAATTATTTTTATAAACACTTACAAAGTTACAAATCGTTTTTTAGAATGTTATAAATGCTTAGTGTTAAGCGTTTAGGGTTTAGGGTTTAAAGTGTTATAAAATGCTTACGGTTTAGGGTTTAGGGTTTAGGTTTTATAAAAATTTAGTAAATCATTTTAATAAACACTTAGAAAAAGTTACAAAATACTTGCTAAAAAAGATGCTTACAGTTTAGGTTTGAGGGGCACTTTAGTAAATTCTTTTAATAAAAACTTTAAAAAATTTACAAAACTCTTGTTAAAATTTTATAAAATTCTTAGGGTGTAAGTTTTAGGTTTTAGGGCTTATAACACTTTAGTAAATTATTTTAATAAGCACTTAAAGAAAGTTACAAAATGCTCATTAAAATGTTAAAAAATGTTTAGGGTTTTAAAATGTTAAAAAATGCTTGCTAAGTTCTAATAAAATGCTGAGGGTTTAGGGTTCATAACAATTTCGTAAAATTTTTAGATAAACACTTAAAATGAAAGTTACAAACGCTTCATAAAATGTTATAAATTAATTAGGGTTTAGGGTTTGGGGTTTAAAATGTTATAAAGTGCTAATTGTTTAGGGTTTAGGTTGGGGTGTGGGTATTACGATTTAGGGTTTATGGTTTATAATGCTTTAATAAATTATTTTAATGAAAACTTATAAAAATGTTAAAAATGGTTTTTAGAGTTTAGGGTTTATGGTTTTTTACGCTTTAGGGATTTTTATGGTTTATGGTTTTTTTAGGTTTTTTAGGGTTTAGGGTTTGGTATTTAAGGTTAAGGGTTTAGGGATTAGGGTTTTGGGTTTATAGAACATTAGTAAATGGTTTTAGTAAACACTTAAATAAAAGTTACAAAACACTTTTTAAAACGTTGCAAAATCCTTAGGTTTTAGGGTTTGGGGTTTAGGGCTTAGGGTTTAGGTTTTGAGGTTTAGGGTTTAGAGTTTATAATACCTTAGTAAATCCTTTCAAGGTTTAGGCTTGAGGGTTTAGGGTTTATAAAACCTTAGTAAATAATTTTAAGGTTTATCCATTAGGCTTTAAGTGTTAGGATATAGGGTTTCTGGTTTGGGGTTTGGGATTTAGGTTTTAAAACACTTTGGTAAATTATTTTAATAAACACTTCAATAAAAGTTACAAGACACTTTCTAAAATGTTATAAAATTCTTAGTGTTTAGGGTTTATCGTTTAGGGTTTACTATTTGGGATTTAGGGTTTCAGGTTAAGGGTTTAGGTTTTAGAATTTATGGTTTAGGGTTTATGGTTTATGATTTAGAACACTAATGTTACAAAACACTTTTTAAAATGTAAAAAAATATAGCATTTAGGGTTTAGGGTTTAGGGTTTCATATTTATAACACTTTAGTAGATTATTTTAATAAACACTTAAATAAAAGTTTAAAATGCATTTTAAAATGTTATAAAATGATTAATTTTTAGGTTTTAGTGTTTGAGGGTTTAGGGTTTAGGATTTCAGGTTTATGGTCTAAGGTTTATAAAATAAAAGTTACACTTAAATAAAAGTTACAAAACACTCTTTAAAATGTTATAAATTAATTAGGACTTAGGTTTTACGATTTAGGCTTTAGGGTTTAGGGTTTAAACTTATAAAACACTTTTTAATGTTATGAAATTCTTAGGGTTTAGGTTTTAGTGTATAAGGTATAGGGTTTAGGTTTTGGGGTTTAGTGTTTAGGTTTTAAGGTTTATAACACTTTAGTAAATTGTTTTAATACACACTTAAATAAAAGTTACAAAACACCTTTTGAAAAGTTATAAAATTCTTAGCATTTAGTGTTTAGGGTTTAGGTTTTTCTATTTAGGGTTTATAGTTTAGGGTTTAGCTTTTATGGTTTAGGGTTTATAGCACCTTAGTAAATTATTTTGATAAAAACTTCAGTAAAAGTTACAAAGGTCATTTTGAATGCTATATAATTCTTACGGTTTATGGTTTATAAGACTTTATTAAATTCTTATAATAAATACTTAAATAAAAGCTAAGAAACACTTTTTAAAATGTTATAAATTACTTTGGGTTTAGGGTCGAGACTCTAGTATTTATAAGAATTTAGTAAATCCTCTTAATAAACACTTAAATATAAGTTATAAATTTTTAAGATGTTATAAAATACTTAGAGTTTAGGGTTTGGGGTTTATGGTTTGGGGTTTGGTGTTTAGACTTTAGGTCTTAGGGTTTATAACTATTTAGTAAATGATTTTAAGAAACACTTAAATAGAAGTTACAATATGCTTTTTAAAATCTTATAGAATTATTAGGGTTTAGCGTTTAGGGTTTACAGTTTACGGTTTAGAGTTTACGGTTTAGGGTTTAGGGTTTCAAGCTTAGATTTTAGTGTTTAGGGTTCAATTTTTAGGGTTTCAGGCTTAAGGTTTGTGGTTTACAGTTTAGGGTTTAGGGTTTTTAACACTTTAGTAAACTCTTTTAATAAACAATTAAATAAAAATTACAAAACACTTTTTAAATTGTATAAAAATCTTAGGGTTTAATGTTCACGGTTTGGGGTTTAGGGTTTAAGGTTTTGGGTTTAGGGTTTATGGTTTAGTGTTTAGTGTTTGGGGTTTAGAGTCTAGGTTTATGGTTTATAAGACTATTATGGGAGGATGAAGAACCAAGCTTCTGCAACCTAAGGGATATCCATGTAGTGGCATCATGTATTTACTTCTACTTTATATTGATCCTATAACTTCAGATATACAAAGAACTTTGCACAAATAAATAACTTCACAACTTTGTAACAAACTCATAAAATTCAACAATTCACAGTATAACTCACAGTATTTGCATATTTCAAAGGAAAGTATGCACAACAACTCATATAATAGTAAATGTAAGATACAAGAGACATATGTCACTTTGTCAAAACTTCCTTCTATACTAAATAGATCTTTGACTAGATTCACTTCTTCAACCTGCACACCTAGTTGCAGGTGGTTTGTGCACTTAGTTGCAGACTCTTTAAGGCCTTCATGCACTCAACTGCTAAGCCTTTCCTAAAATACAGAAAGATACAGAAAATATGACCACTCTATCGGTTCTTTTCTATTGTCATTTTTATCTCTGCTAAGGTATTAAACCCCCTTAAATACACCTTATAAAAACCATGGTCCATATACCATGGATCCATAAAACTAGGACTCTACCATATACCCTCTAGAAAAACAAGGGATTCTCCCATACCCAAAGCTCTAAAATATTACACAATTAATATAACTTCACCAACTCCGTGCGGTACACTCCTTCTTCTGCGGGGTCTTTTACCCAAAATTTGAACCAAGTTGGGTCATTCCCAATGTGGAGTCCTCTAGGGGGACGTGACCTTGCTACACTTTCTGAAGAGTAATCCCTTTCTTATATGTATGCACTTTGGTGTAGCACTAAAGACACCATAAAAACAGAATTTAGTGACCTCACTTTTGAAGGACACTTCATTTTGGTCACTGGTACATACCTTTTGAGAAGGAAGAATTAGATACCCAAGTTAGTGAGGTTCATTCTCAATTGCAATCTCTATCGAAAATTCTTGCTCCATATGCCACCAAACAAGATGAAGATTTTTCCGCCTATGCCCTTGCCAAATGTTGTACTATCATTGAAGTGGTGTGCCAACAACTTGTTTCCAAACATCCATGTAGAGCTCTAGAATATTGTCACTAATATGAAACAATATTTATCTAATCCTTCAACTATCTATCACACTTAGAATAGTGAGCAAATGCACATTTCTACTTCTCTTTGTGCTACTCTACCCCAAGTCATGCAAGAATCCCAACACATGTTTTTCTAGATCTCTGATGTTAGTTGTGTTATCAAAAATAATAATGCAACCATTTACCCCTCACACGATAATGTTCAAAGTTTATATCAGCAAGCATTAGTGACCTTCAATATGGAAGCAAAGAAGAATATCCTCCACTAGGTGGATGTACTTGATGCCCAAATTAATCAGCTCAAGGATGCAGTCCAAGTGACCAAGTGGGCCCTTCATGACCCTCACCCAAAATCTCTAAATCATTTTATGAATTTTAGAACATTGCCCACAGTTTCCAATCAGGAGATTCAAGAATTGGTTGAGTAACAACCCAATGACCTTAGTGAGCATGTTTTCATTGAGTTCTAAGGCAAGGTTTCCACACTTACAGACTTATGGCACTGTTGTGTTTCCGCATTCCCAAGTCCGGAGGAGTCCACACTTCATACTATTCCGAAGATAGTCCTTCACTTGAAGGTACTACAAATAAAGCTATTGGAATCCAACCTACCATAGATTTAGAAGCAAAATAGAAATACATTGACTCGAGAGTGAGTCAATAGGATGTGGTTGCAGCATGTTGGATCCTTCGATTTTTTGAAGGAATAATAGTTTTGAAGGAAATTTTGGATCAAAATGCTAGAAATGAAACATCAGAAAACAAAATGGCAATAACATGGCTCAGAACCCACACAATGGAAAATAAGGGAGCATGTTCAAGAACTAGGATCAGATTTTGATACAGTAAATAGAAAAGGAAAATTATGGCCCTAGATATTGAAAAACCATAGATCAAGCGAGTGAGCGTGGCTATAAAAGAATACATAAGGTAGTGAGGGAAAAATTTACAGAGTGCCTCAAAATTTAGATCGAGCTAGGAGAATAGAAGGTGTCAAGCATTTAGAGTTATCCAGTTTCTAAGATGTGGGCTTCTAATGTTATGTTAATGTCTTTCTTGTGGACTTTTATACCGCATGAAAGTGTGTAATTGCCACAAGTTGTAATTCTGATGAATGTAATGAAATTGTTCTCTTTTGACTAATAATATAAGGAAGACAAGAATTCTGGCAATCAGTGGTATAATTTATGGGCCACATTTAAAATTTTATGCACATATTTAAATTCCTATTGAATATATATATCGTGAATGGTTAAGAATGGATGTTGTAGTAGTTTCACAAGTCACATAATTAATCAAATATATATCCCCTTTATCCTTCTATGGTTCTGGTTTGCCTCGGGTGAGACTCTTCTTCTTCTTGAAGGAGTGAAAATGTTGGCAAAGTGCTAGACTACGTGAACTTTTTGTTGGCACCCTCAGTCGAACACTAGGATAGTCTCAAAGTAATTCTTCCTCCCAACGTTGGGGTATTTTTTTATGAAAGAGAAAATGACTTCTAGGAAAGTAAGGTGGATGGAACTTATTATCAAGTTTTATTTAGAGATCGAACGCATCAAAAGTGAAAAGAATCAAGTGGTCGATACACTCAATAGAGGTATGTAAGTGATATACATGGAAACCATGAATACATGTGATATAGACATTAAGGAAAGAATAAAAGAGTTGACATAGGAAGATGAGTATTTTCACCATGTAAGTAAATTCCCATAGCAAGAGCCGAAGGGTCGAATGGGAAAAAATTATTAGGTACTTAGAGATGAATTATTACAATACAAAGGTAGGTGATCCATAAAAAATGTGGCAGGCATGGATGAGTTTCGCACAAGACCACACAGAAGTCACCTAGGATATCAAAAGATGATAAAATATACCAAAAAATATGTTGTTATCCAAGGATGAAGAAAGATATTGTTGAAAATATTGATAATAATTACAACAAGTTAAAGTAGAATGCAACTATTTAATAGGATGGTTGAATACAATACCAATTCTATCAGCGAAGTGGGAAGTGATATCAATGGACTTCATTAGTGGATTACCAAGAACCACAAAGAAATATGGTGTGATCATGGTTTTAGTCGATAATCTAAGTAGGACAAGTGACTTGTAAACTCTTCCTATAAGGAAATTGGTATTTCCATATTTTTATGAAGAATATTTTCATATTAGCATGCCTAAGAAGATCATATATAATAAATATGACAAGTTTACCTTAAATTTTGGAAGTCTTTATTTACAATATTTGAAACCCTATCAACATTAAACACATCCTATCAACCTCAAGCTTATGGAAAAATAGAAAGTTTAAATACAACATTAGAAAACATACTCATTATGTATGTTACACATCAACATAGGAGATGGGAATATTTTTTTCCTTTGGTGGAATTTTCTTATATTATTGGCTATAAAGAACTATTAAAGATGAGCCCTTTCGAAGTGCTATATGGTAGGAAGTGCAATATCCCAATCACCTAGGGTAATCTAGTGGATATAATCACACTTAGGCTAGATATGTTAAATGAAATGGAATAGGAAGTATCTAGCATATGGAAAAGATTGAAGGTCGCAGAAATCCAACATAGAAGTTATGTAGAAAAAATATTGCACATATGGAATTTTGAATAGGAGATCATGTGTATCTCCAAATTAGAGAAAACAAAGTTCCTTAAGAGTGTCATTGTGTGCCAAGTTAACACAAAGATACTATGAACCATTTCAAATATTGAGGAGAGTGGGGCCAATAGCATACAAATTCACCATTCCTCCCACAATGAAGGAACATGATGTGTTTTATATATCTTTACTTAAAATACGTATAGATTTTGTTAAACTTATTATTGATTAGACTTTGATACAAATGGAATCTGAAGGAGAATTCTATCCAAAACCACAATGGATACTCAAAAAAGACAACGACCACAGTCCATGTAAGTCAAGGTGTAATGGAAGAACTTTGGACTAGGTTCTGCAACATGGCAACTAGAGGATATCATGTAGAAGGCATACCCATTTTGGTTTTATGTATATGTTTGGTTCTCCAGATAGTAGAACACCGAGGACAAATTTTCTTTAAGGAGGATGGGGATGTAGCATCATTTTTTCCAATTCCAACTTTTCGTAATATAATTGAAAGATGACAATGTTGGAGAGCCAACATGGACAAATTGCTCAACTATTTGATGCAAATATTTTACTATTAGAGTTATAGATTGATAAAGTTGAATCATAGGACAAGTATAGATTGATTATAAATCTTATATGAGGGATTGGGATGTTTCCTATATTCTTTGAAATTAATGTTCATGAGCCCTGATGTTCTAGTTGAACTACCAACTAATAAGAAACTATGATAGGAATGGGGAGAGGAGGTACTGAAATACCCAAAGATGGGTTGTGCACCTTACAATGAATTCCTTGTTGACCCTTTATCCCGAGAAGGGGACCCTAAACCTCTCATACATGAAGTAGTACTCATGAGGAGAAGGAAGCTAGTTTTGTAATTCCAAGATTTTGAGTTTGGAGTATACCACAAAGTCCAATCCTAAAATGTGTTAGATGAGGATACCAAAGAGAGATTCCTCTACTTGAATCTAGTAAAATGAAAAGAAATAAACTATTTGGTTGGGTTTATGCATTTGAAGCACTAGAAGAAGGATTATATTAGGGATTATAGAAAGTGGGAATAAATTTCATTCTATGTTGTGAAATTTGTAGTTTGATAAAGCTAAAGTTATTGCCTGCATAGTGGCATTCCTATTTCCTAGCCAATGAAGGAATTTTTCGTTCATACTTTATACATTGAAGTACACTCTTTGTTGTTATTCAATAAGTGAATCATCCATTAGACATTGGATATGGTTAGGAGGTGGCTAGTTTTAAGAAATTTGTAGTTTAGTTTAAATTACCTTTGATTTGGTGGAGAGTGGTAATCCCTTATTCGATTTCCAACAATTTTAAGAGGAATAGATAAGTGTATTCCTTTCTCGTAAACGAATTGTAATTTTTTCTCAAAACTTCGTATTTAAATATTATTTTGGAATCATTGTGTATGTGTGAAATGGTAGGTAGAGTTTTGTACAATTTTAATCAATATGCATGATGCATGATGAGTGCGTTGAGTAGTTAACATAATTGTCCTAAATGTTGAAATGTATTCCTTTATGAATATGAATTTTATGTGAAATGGGATCCTTTCATATATATGAGATCATTATGTGTTTTATGTTCATAAATTGATAGGGTATCCTTGGATGTCCCTAATTGTGATATTTTACATGCCTGTTTGTAATCATTTATAACTTTTTGTGATGTATATGGTGTGTTTCCAAAGGGGAAGGGCTAATAGATTGGTGGTCCTAGTTATTATTAATATTTTCATTAAATAATTGTTCCCTATGGCTTGAAATAAAAATTTTTAGGATGCTAGGATAGGCCAAAGGATCATTCTTCTTGATGTGAGGATTAGAAGGTTTTGTTAATGATGGCACTAGAAAGCAAGAGTAGAGGCCCTGATGAGAAAGGAGAGATTAAAAAATAAATAGAATCTAATATTTAGTTTGGAAAAGTTCACAAAATAAATATTAAGCTAAAGGAAATCATACAAAAAAACTTAAGTGGCTAGGGGATCTTGGGTTTAAGCCTTGGTTTTCACTAAAAATGAAATTTTGTGGGTTGACCCCTATAATTCAAGCTATTAAGAGAATTTTGGGAATGCAACCCTTAGAATGAAACTCTTTGGAAGATTCAAGATGGTATTCCTCATTGATATGTTAGAGTATTCAAAATTTGGGATTTCACTAACGTCGTCCTTAACCCTTGTCAAATGGATTTATGAGAATGTGAAGCGATAGATGGCCATAAGGTGATAGTTGAAATATCAACATATCAAGCCCTCGAGGAAATGGAAGTGAATGATTATGAAAAATCCTTGTTTGGAATGGCCCTAAGAAACAATTGTTAGTCAGAAGCATTTTATGTATTAAGAAGGAGCACAATGTGATGGCACTAAAAATTTGGAACCTCAAAACATTAGACTAACAAGAGTATCAAGTGTTAGGAGAATTGAGGGGTGATGTCTTGATTTGATGACATGGGGATCCCATGTGTATGACATGTGTAACCTACATCTAGTCTTTTTTACATGCCAACCTTGCGAATATGAGTGGCATATGGAACACATCAAAAATGCCACATGGAAGAGGAAATGTCTTCTTATCCAATGTGCTAGGTGGTGATTGATCATTATTGATTGATGTGACATGCCAAGCTATCATATAGACATATCAAGATATCAAAACTTTGGGAGGATTGCATCTTGGAAATAATTATTACCTTGATAATTTGATATACATCTTAAACATGCCATGTGTGAAAGATTTCATCATTTTCCATGTGGGAAGCTATGATTGGGTGACAAAGTTTTGAGGTCGTGTGTCAAGATGGCCTCATGCCTAGAGACGTATCGATGTTTTGTGAGGGCTTATAGCTATAACGTTTTTGTTGAATATTCAATAAGCCATCTTGAATTTTTCTATTAACATTGTATTAGTTTATTAGAAAGTTTTCTGAATATTAAGATATTTTTAAGTTGTTTCATCAGTATATCGACATATCAGAATGCTCAAGTTTTGGAAAATGCACAAATCACCAATATGGAAAGGCTTGAGTATAGAATGAAGCCAACAAACTTGGACCTAGCTACATGTCTAGGAATTTCCACGTGGTTGTAAAAATAAAGAAATTGACCTTTAAAAGGGTTAAAGTTCAGAAACTTTATGCCAAGAGCTTAAATTTAGATGAAATTTATATTGTGGGAAAGCTCTTGATGAGCCAAAGATGATAGTTGTATCAAATTTGATTTAAGGTTATGAGAGAAATAAGACTTTGACCCCACATTTGTAATTAAACTTTAAGGAGAAGTCTCATTACACTCCACAACCCTAATATTACATTAGGGGGCTAAGTGTGTTACACAAATATTTTGCATCGCTCTATATACAAGTCATTCAAACCTTTGAGGTGTGCCACCTTGCTGTTCTTTTCCATCCAATGTTTCTATGTGGCATCTCATTTAAAAAAATTTAAAATAGGTGGAGAATAGTTTATTTCTTCTCTTCATGTACGAGATGCAGTTCAAACCCTAATCTCTTGTGATTATTTCTTTTTATCATATTTTTTTTTCTCGGTAAAGGCTAATTCTATTAAAGGAAAATCAAAATAATGTTACAAAGAAGTTGAAGCATTCGGAAAGAGCATTTGAGAGCATTCAATGTAGCAAAACTGTCCCAGGGATGGGAGAACCAGTTACAGAAAACAAGGAGCCAAACATTGGAACGAGAATACAACGATAATATCATAGGAACCAGAAATTGTCAAGACTAGAAAAAAGAAACAAAGATGCAAACCAAATCCACAGAAGAGCTACAAGCTACTGCCCCACCAGGAAAAAAGAACCAAGCTACCCATCTGTCAAGGGTAAACCAAAACCACCATCCAAAAACCGCCTGAACTTTAACCAAAAGAACCACTAGAAAGAAATTGGGAGGACATGACATTGTCTAGGTGGCATCACATTTCCACGTTCTGGTCTGGAAGCTCCTCGACAACCGGGCATGCATTGCGATACCACGTTTCTTCATCCCTAGCCATGTCACCAGCACCACTGTTGCCTGGAGGAATTGACAAGGGATGGGTGTCGCTGGAGCTACCTGCAATCACCATCGAGACATAGGCTCCATGAGAGCGGCCACCTGGTGGCTCACCACGCCCTTCCACCTTGCCTTTATCTGCCAAATTCTTCTCAATGCCATGGCTGCCTGCCCTTCTATGACCACCCTGAGAAAGATCAACCAAAGTGCATGTTGTGGCTTGAGGCAGAGCCTCTTCTTCAGAAAAGATAACAGTAGGCTACTCTGAAACTTAAAATGAGTAGACTGAAAAGCATTATGCGGCAAAGGCCTGCGGGTTGGGCTCAGAGGAGGCGAATTCGTCTGAGATAAGGGCTGAGTAGCAGGGGGCGAGGGTTGATCGACAGAGTGAGCCATCTGAGAATTCCCACGACCACCACGACTTCCTCCATGGTGGCTTCTCATGCATTCATGGACCATGGTGAGGCCACGAAGAAAAATCTCAGAAAAATATGAATCTTTAGAGGGGAGACGAGACAGAACCAAGAGAATTCGAGCAAAGTCCAAAGAACAAGCCTGAGAATGGAAAGAGGGAAGTGAAATTCCAACCACAGTAGCCACCGAGAGCGACCCACTCAAGGCAGAAGCCGAGAGGGACCTACAAGGAAATTCTACAAGGGACGGGCAAAGGCAAGAAGACAGGGAGTAAATAATGGGATGGAGAGCCGTATTCACCATGATTATATCAGCAATAGCCTTGCCTCAGACAGAGTGAGAACTTAAGTCAATCTTCAGGTAGAATCGCTCTTTCCTTAAGTGAGCCAACTTGAGCCAGATTTGAGCATGGAGAACAATGCTCTTCTACGACTAGCAGGAACGAGCTCGTGTGCCCTTAATTAATTCCAGAAATTGACATTTAATTCACCCGCATCTGGGTGCTCTTCTCCTTCCTATTTCTTTTTATTCTTCACCAGGTTTTGGTATTCGTTGAGTTGGGTTTCAGAGGATAATCTGGAAATTGATCCTGTGTGAAGATCCAATCCACATTCAACTCCAAGGTTAGCAGGTGAGTCAACTACTTTATTTCCTTCCCAGCGGATGTGCTTAAAACTAATCGACCTGTGAGAGGAGAGCCATCATTCAATGAGCTCAAGCCTTCTCACCATTCTCCAGGTGTTGCTCACTTTACTTGAGGGAGTTCCTTGCATAATTTTGGAGACCATATTTATGATGATCTGAGAATCGCCTTCTATGATAAGTGGAAAGAATCCATGATTATGCGTTAGAATGAGACCCTGCCAAAGACCTTCCAATTTAGCTGAATTATTGGTATCCCATCCTTTTGATCCTAGGAAGGATAGAGGAGGATCACCCTTATAGTCTCTAAAAATTCCTCCAAAGCCCGAATTACCTAGAATACATTTCGAGGCTCCATAAAAGTTTAGGTGGAACGTATGCTTGGGAGGGGGGGGGGCACTTTTTAGGTGAACAACCCAATAGAGGAATTGTTCCTTTGACAACATGGTCTTGATTCTACTGAAGGTTACAATTAGCCCATATTTTTTTCTCTTGGGGCATAGTAGGAAGGTCTTCCTGATTCTAGGTATGGAGTGAGATGGTTTCCTTGATATTTTGGCAGATTATTTTCCAAAGAATCTCCAAAGGTGTAGAGTGATCCTTGAATATTCTATGATTTCTTTCCTTCTAGATGGTCCACATGAGGAAGCCCAGAATGAGCTTCCATAAGAAATTTAAAATCTTGCTTTGATAAGGATTCTGATCCCAGTTACGAACTGTGGCGATGATGTCTCCATGTATTATCCTTCCTTTTGGCATCAGAAAATGACCTTTTCCTAGAGCATGCAAGTGGTATGCTAGGAGTGCATGAGATGATTTACAGATTCCTCCTCTTGTCTGTAGTTAGGGCACATAAAGGGCCCATGATAGTTCCTCTTCCTAAGATTGTCCCATGTGAGGATCTTGTTATGCCATAGGAGCTAGAGAAAGGTGGAAATTTTTGGCCAGTTGGTAGGGTTACAGACTTTTCTCCAAAGAGGGTCTTTCACCATATGTTCCTTGATAATGATATTATAAGCTTCTCTTGTAGTAAAGGTACCTTTTTCTTCATATCCCCATCTAAGGATATCCCTTTCGTTAGATAGTTATATTCTTCTTTTCATTAATTCTGAGTCAAGAGTTTGTTTAAATTGTGGTGTTCCTTGTCTTATAATTTGATCCACTTTGGTCCATTGCCTGTATCCATGAGAAGAAGAGGGACTCCAAAAGTTTTTAACCTTGTCATATGTCTGCCTGTCTTGCTCTGGAAGTTGTAATTGAGAAATTAGGTCCTTTAACTTCGGCATCCTCTCCCAAGAATCTTCCAAAAATCTTGCAGTGTTGTTGTTCTTAACTTCCCATAAACTATGTTGTTGAATGAGGCTTCTATGTTCCTTGTACGAATTCCAGATTACGGAGCCCATGCTAACTTCTAGCATTCATATTAATTCCTTTGTTGGGCGATTTCTTGCATACTTTGCTATCCAGAGAGTAGCCCAGGGGTTGAGAGGCATAGTAAGCCATTTCTACGAAATATGGGCCCCCATGACCTCATTGCTATAAGAAGAATCCCTTAATCTAGTATCATTGCCGCTCTTTGGAAGACAAACTGTATCCCATTTGACAAGAACCCATTTGTGTTTGTGACTTGTGCTACCCCAGAAAAAGGATCTTTGGAGATGTTTGATTTCTTTGAGAACCCATTTGGGAGCCACAAGAGTGGAGAAAAGGTATAGCGGCATGGAATGAAGAATGGTTGTAATAAGGACTAGATGACTCGCCATATTTAGGGCTCTGTGTGTCCAAGAGGAAAGGCGAGCCTCCAATTTTTCTAGGAGAATCTTCTATGAGGAATGCTTCAAGGCCAAGGTAGTTAAATGAGCTCCTAAATATTCGAACAGTAGGACGGAAATAGAAAATCCAAGAATGCGGGCTATAGTTTCTTGGGTAATAATAGGGGTATGGAAAAAGAATATCTGGGATTTGGATTTATTGATCATAGCTCCTGAGGCATATGAGAAGTCCATTAGTAAATATTTGAGCTAACGAGCTTCCTGGATAGAAGGATGACCAAAGAGCATGTTGTCATCAACAAATTGCTAGTGAATGAAGGTGGAAGAGTTGCGAAGAGACAAGCATCTAAGGAGCTGAGATTGCTGAGCTAATTTAATGCTTCGACCCAATCCTTTTGCCATAATAACGAAAAGGAATGGGGAGAGAGGGTCTCCCTGCCTAATTCCCTGAGGAGGATGAAAAGGAGAGGAGGGAATACCATTGATCAGAATAGAAAAGAAGGAGAAGGATAAGAGACTCATAACCCATCTTACCCAAGGAGGAGAAAAACCAAAATAAGTTAGATTTTTTTTTAATGTACAACCAGCTTAAGCCGTCAAAAGCCTTTGAAAGATCTATATTAAGGAGCATACCTGGCTTCTTGGATTGCTTTAGGGAATGGATTATTTCATGAGTTAGGATGATACCATCCATAATCTGCGGACCTTCGACGTATCCAGATTGCTCAGGTGAAATAATGAGAGGAAGCAACAATTTGAGCTTGGAAGCGCTGACTTTGGAGTCTATCTTGTAGATTATGTTGCATAGGGCAATAGGCCTGCATTTGTCAGGACTACTCGGTTGATCATCCTTGGGAGCCAGGGCAATGAATGTGGCATTCAATCCAGGAAACATCCATCTTAAGGTTCTTGATGCCTCAACCACCTGCCAAACTTCCATTTTTATCAATTCCCAGAAATTATGGAAAAAGTTAGATATGAATAAATCTGGGCCTGGTGCTTTCCCCACTTTCAGTTGACGAGCTATCGTTTCAACCTCTTGTAAGTCTAGAGGCCTGAGAAGAATTTGGTTATGCTACTCTGAAATAATTTTGGGAATACTTCAAGTAATTTTTTTTATGGCTCGTGATCTATCTCCATGTGGCTCTTGATGCGCTTGCTTGAAATAGTTTAGTATTTCGCTTTCAATTTCTTCATGTGTTTCTACCTTAGCCCCCTGCTCATTCTGAATGTGAGTTATGTTGTTATGCATTCTGCATTGGATGGTGGTACTATGAAAAATTTTTGTGTTTTTTTCACCATCCTTAAGCCATCTTATTCTTGATTTTTTCCTCCATAACGCTTCTTCCTGTTTGGCCCTCTCTATGATTTGTGCCTCAAGAACTTTTTCCTATTCTGATAGGTCATCGGAATGGCCTTCAATGATAATCCTCTGCTGCAAAAGTTTCATATCTTGATCGAGGACGTTCTAAGCCTAGAAAATATTCCCAAAAGAAGTGTGATTCCAATGTTTAATCTTGGCTTTGAGGTGCTTGAGCTTCTGCTGAAATTGAATCATCTTTGAACCACTTGGAGGGGAGAAATTGTTCTATTATGAGTTAATTAAGTTGTTGAAATCCGGATGGGACATCGAGAAAGCCTCGAAGCGAAATGGTCTTTGGATCGTGTTGCTAGGATGAGTCCGTTGAAGGGAGATTTACCAGTGATCAGATCTCGCATAAGGCAAGATGGAAGCAACACAGTCTCCTTCAATATGAATAGCGTTGTCTGAAAGCAAGAATATATCCAAACGGGAGGCGATCTGAGGCAGCCCTGCTCTTTTGTTGCTCCAAGTAAAGAGTCCATTATTGAATGGTAGATCAATAAGCCAGTTGTTCTAAATAAAGTCTTTAAGGGGTGCGGCCTATCAGTGTTGATAGCTGAGAGGGTGTTCAGGATTTTTTATTTATGCATAGCCTCCTGGGGGAAATACACATTGGTTAAAAGCCTGTGTATATTTGTCCCTATGATGTGAAAAATTTCTTGGATGAAATTCTTACTTGCATGGATGTTGTTGAGCCTAATAGCTTAGGTGTCCCATAAGATTTCAAGGCCTCCAGATGCCCCATAGACATCCACGGTAGCGGTGAGACCTCCTGGCCAGACTTTTGCTGCAATTTATTCGAGAGCACTTGAATTGCATTTTGTTTCTTGCAAGAAATGGATTTGTGGTTTTTCTTGCATAATCATGTTTTTAAGTAGTCTACCTTTCCTTAGGCCATTGAGCCCTCTGATATTCCATGATATTAACTTCATTTGGAAGGATTATGAAGGGAGCTGTAGTACTTTGTTAGCTTGGAGTACCTGCCTGACTCCACTAACATTTCTCCTATTATGATTGTTTGTTGGAGGTCTATTTTCCTTCCACGCTTTTTGATATCTTTGGTAATGAATCTCCCATCCCATGGGCTGCCAGTCTGAATACCTAAAGACTTTTGCCTTTGTGCCCGTGAAATAACCTCCTCCATATTCTCTAGTTGTCAGTCTGGAATTTTGTCAAATTTTTTTGTTCTACATGTCTGCTCTAGGCCCAAAATGTCTAGTTCCCCAATATCTATACTTTTGGGTTCCTCCTCCATGTGTTGAGATTCATTTAATTCTTCTGTTAGTTCTTATGATATTCTGGAATCAGATTGTAAGTTGTCTACCTCCATTCCTTGAGTATTCCATGTTGGGATCTTGTGCTTATCTGAGGAGGAGGTATCGTTGGGCAGAGGATCTTCGAGAGAGACTTGGAAACTACATGCTTCGATTGTTTGTTCTTCGTTGCCTCCTTCTCTAGGGGAGCAGGAATTTCAAAGCTAGGCTCATTTTGATGAGCTAATTCTTCAAAGCTATTGCTCGTTGAAGTCTTGGATGAGCTGGGTTGAGGCATTTTGGAATTTGAAGCTGATTTCTTATGGCTTCTCCTTCGACTGGCCACTTTGGTAAAGCCATCAACCTTAGGCATATCTGTTCCAGCTGGGAATGAGGGTTTTTGAGGTAAAGGACAGTCCCTGAATAAATTACCGAAGGCATGACATCTTTTGCACCTAAACGACACATGTTCATAATCAATCAACTGAACCCACTCAACATAGTCATGGAATAAACTTGTTGCATCCGGAAGGGCCTTGTTGAGGTGCATGTAGAAGCAGATTCGTGCATAGGAGGTATATCTTCAAAATTTTGTTTCCTCTGAAACTTTTATAAATTCGCCCAAAGCACTACCAATTTCTTGTATAGAAGTTTCATCCCAATACTCCATGGGAAGTGAGTACAATCAAATCTAGACTGGAGCCCAACTAAGATCCTCCTTATCACGGTTGAAGCACTCTACCGAGCCTCTGAGAAATAGGCCGGCGACATTGAAGAAGTAGGGCCCTCCATCCAGAATCCTATTCTAGTCTTCCAGGCAGTTAAAATTGGTTGTGAAGAACCATTTAGTCCCCAGATCCAGGGTGATATGTCGTTTTGGGTTCCATTTCACGGTTATCCATCTAGGCAGCACCTTCTTAGTCGGCCAAAGTCCTATGAACTTGCCTATCAGATCATGGTCCCTTATATACTGTATCCGAGCATTGATTCGATGGCCTGAAGGTACTACTTTCAGACGTTCAGTAGCCACGAGATTGCATGTTGTCGAGATGACCTTGGGTTGTTCTTTGTTATCATGTTTTGCCTCTTCTGAGTTTAGATCAGTGTTGTTCTCACTCTGATCCTTTGATTTGTCGCCTTCCTTATTCTTTTTCCGCTCTTCATCATCCATTGGGGAGGCGCTGCGCACTCCCCCTAGGGGGATTCATGAGGTTCAAAACTATCTTGCTGGGATCGAAAAGTCGTGTTGCCGTCACTATTAGCAGGTATGTAGCTGTTTTGAGAGACCTGCCATTGTAGAGATCGCCAAAACCATAGAGAGCAGAGCCTCCACTCAAGAGTACAAAATTGATCTAAAATCCCAAAAACATTTAGTTCCAATCATTCTTCCACTCACTCCAGGCATACCACGAGGATCCTTTAATGGTGTGAGCCAGGTGAATCCTCTTTTCTCTTTATCATATTAACCTTTAAATTGTAGTGTAAATTTCCCCTTTTTTTATGCCTGAAGGTTTAACTTATCAAGTTACATATCAATAATAATAATTAAATATTTATATTAATCTTAATAAAATCATTATTCTAACTCTATATATAATCCACAAATGCGAAAACAAAATTACTCCAATATCAAAATTACTCCAAAAAAAAACCTCAATTTTGAAATTAGTATTTATTTTATTATAATTTTATTCCATTACAAAAATATTCCTTTTATTTTCAAATGTTTTAATGTTAAAAGTAATATTTTATAATAATGTGTCTTAAATAAAATAATATATTATTAGTTTTATTTAAATTTTACTTTAAATCCATTTTGAAATTTTTTAATATTAAATGATATATGATATTTAATTATATTTTAAAATTTCAGTTAATAAATATATTATATATATATATATATATATATATATATATATATATTATATATATATATATATATATAATTTATTTATTATTATTGTGATTATGTTTTTTAATAATTTAAATCTATTTCATAAAGATAAATATATTACTAATATTATTTTTCATTGGTAATATATAATAATGAGTGGTATATATTTATATTTTTTATTAAATTTATTTAATAAATTTATTAAAGTTCTATTAATCTATTTTATAATTATAAAATATGTGATAAAATGAATAAGTAGGAAATTAATATAATTAATTTTATTTTGATATCAAATCTACGAAAGATCTAGATCGATCAAATTTCTTGAAATGGGAACCCTCTTTTAGAATGAAAATAAATTTGTTCTCTATGCTTTATAGTTTGAGAGTTAAAATGGATCTAGACTCCATTAATTTCGCCCTTTAAATAGGCTATATTCGAAATGAATTAGTTCTTAGTACCATATTTTTATGATTATTTTAGTTTTATAATTTTATTTTTATTTTGTTATTTTTACTATTACATTTTTATTTATTTTATGATTATTTTAGTTCTATAAGTTTATTCTTATTTTGTTATTTTTACTTTTATGTTTTTATTTATTTTCCCGTGAAAATGTTTACATTACAATATATTGATCTTTTCATTTTTTATTTTATTTTATTTTATGTTATTTATTTGGAAATTATCTTACAACATCACTACCATATTAAGTTGGTTATCTTAACACTAGATCTACCAAGTTCTGAGATGGATCAAATCCCTTGAGATGTAAACCTCTTTTAAAGTGAAAAGAGATTGATCTTCGATACTTTGTAGTCCCAAAGTTAATATGGATCTAAGATCATTTAATTTTACCATTTAAAAAGGCTATATTCTACGTGAATTAATTCTTAATACCATATTTTTATTATTATTTTATTTTGATAAGTTTATTTTTACTATAATTTGTTTATTTTATTTTAATTTCATTTAAACGTTTATATATATATGTATATATATTCTTAAATACATTTTAAATTTTAATAAATTCTTAATTACATTTTAAATTTTAATAAAAAACATAATAATTAGTATTCTATTTTATTTTATTATTTCATTATTATGATTTAATATTTAAATCAGTAATAAACATAAAATTATATATTTTTTCTTAAAAACTTTGAATAATAAAATATGATAATTAGCAATTATATTAATTTATTTTTATAATTAATATAGTTGAAAAAATGTTGTAGAATGAACATGTATTAGTTTAAAATTTTTATATATATTAATTATTTTAATTTAATTCAATTTTATTGAGTTGGTATATTAATATGTTTTTTTAGATAATAAAAATATTATATAAATATTATTAAGGTAACAATTTTGATGTTTTTAAGTTAATGTTTTGTTTTAAATAAATTAAAAATTACTATATAGAAAGCTCTTCTTGGTTTGGAGATGTGAAATCCCTACTAACACTCAACCACGTGAAGGTGAGAGCTTATATGACCCCAAAAATGGTCCATCATTTGCATGAGACTAACCACTTACGCGCACCCACATAATCCATTGCCAATGAGGCACAATCACTCACATGCATACATGAACACAACAAACATAGGGTGCACACAAACACACACATACCCACAAACATTATACATTGACTCACAAAGTGACATGTTTACACACACGGCACTTATTATGAACTTATGAACTTTAGAATTAACGTTATTTTCTCCATGTGATTAAGATTGAGTATAAATATTATGATGTTGATAATTAAATTTATTTTATAAATTAATTAGTATGATATTAAAATTAATAAGTATTTATTTTCTTTATTATATTTAAAACAATGATTATCATTAACAAAATTTTCAAAAAATATTGAACTTATAGTATTACGAAAAAAATCTGTAAATTATTAAAATTAATTAATTTTTTTAAATAAAATTAATGAAATTTATTTATTGTATTGAACTTATAGTATTACGAAAAAATCTATAAATTATTAAAATTAATTAATTTTTTTAAATAAAATTAATGAAATTTATTTATTGTATTGCTTTTAGTGTTAAATAATTATTTAGTATGCATTATGATGTTATTATAAATATTATGGTATTGTTTTTTTCCTTTTTAAGGGATTTGAAAGTTGAGATAGTTTGCTTGGTATTTTATAACATGGCAATCATTAATTGGGTTGTAACCTTAGGCTAATATTATGTATTTTTTAAATTTTGTTGTAATATGGATATTCTTTTTATTCTAAAATGATAAATTAATATTATCAATATTTGAAATTTTGATAAAAAAAATGAAAATACAAAACAAAATAATAAAAAATTGATAATAATAATAATAAAATAATAATAATAACTTATTTGTAATTTAATATTCTAAATAATATATTTATATACAGAAATAATTAGAGTATATTTATAATCGTAGAAAAAAATATTTAAAAATTATATTCACGCAAATTATACTCATATATCTATAAGTAAATAATACATATACAAATATAACAAAGAATGATTCAAACACGCATAAAGAATGCATTCATACACCTACAAAGAATACAATTAAACAAGGCACATACAATATAGCAAAGAATAGATTCCTACACACAAAGAATACTTTCATACACATACAAATAATACAATTAAACAAGACACACACAAATGTAGCAAATAATAGATTCATACACACAAAGAATACAATTAACTAAGACACATACAAATGTAGCAATGAATAGATTCATACACACATAAGAATACATTGATACACAACCAAAGAATACAAGTAAACAAGACACATGCAAATGTAGCAACTAATACATTCATATACACATAAAGAATACATTCATACACATACAAAGAATACAAGTAAACAAGACACATACAAATGTTGGAAATTATAGATTCATACACATAAAGAATGCATTTATACACATACAAAGAATACAAGTAAACAAGATACATAAATGTAGCAAAGAATAGATTCATACAAACATACAGAATACATTCATACAAATAAAAGGAATACAAGTAAGAAAGACACATACAAATATTGCAAAGAATAGATTCATACACACATAAAGAATTAATTTATACACAGAGAAAGAATACAAGTAAACAAGACACATATAAATGTAGCTGAAGAATAGATTCATACACATATAAAGAATATAAATAAATAATATACACACAAGTATAGCAAACAATATATTCATACACATATCGAGAATACAAGTAAATAATCTATATACAAATACAACAAATAATAAATTCATACACATAAAAGTAAACAATATCCATACACAAGAATACTTAAAAAATACACACACAAGCAAATAATGAAGGAATATGGAAAAACTCTCAAAATAATACAAACAACTATTCATAAAAATATATTTGTATACACACAAACAATGAAACCACCACTCTAACACTCAAGGAATACTGAGACATTATACTCATATAGATACAAAGAAACAATGAACGAATACTCAAAAACATGCAAAATGAGACATTCATAAACATAGAAGAATAAACACTCCAAAAAAGTACATAAACGTAATACAAATACTTTGAAAAATACATTCACACACAATATAGAAGTACATATCCTATTCATTGATACATATCAAACTAAAAACCTTAACAAATAAATTCTAATTATTGAAATGTTACTAATAAAAACACTATTTCAATTCTCAAAATAATGCATTCATATACATATAAAAAATAGAATCCAAAACATACATTATAATCCAGATACATTCATTCAAAACATACATTATAATCCAGATACATTCATTCATATATAGATGTATATATAAAAGCATCCATAAATATATTTAGTATATATAAATCATAAAACCAATACACAAATATTTAGATATAATAAGTTTATGTAAATAAATAATAAAAACATTTAAATATTTACAAAAACTCGAAACAATATATTCGTATTTAATTTAAATTTATAAAAATATCAATTTAATTATTAAACAATATTTATTTTTATAAAAATATGAGTGTAATTATTAATTAATATATATTTTATACAAGGAAAATATATAATATAAATATCCTAAAAACATATTTATAAGAAAAAAATATAATTAAACAAATTGAAAAGTGAAAAATAAAAAACAAAAACAAAAAAATGAGAATAAAAAAAATATAAATTAATATGTGTGTGTATAAGAGTGATTTTGTCATTTATGCGTATATGGAGAAGATGTTTAAAATTTTTAAAAATGTTAAATAATCTATGTGAATAATAGTGATTTTTTTTTGTGTATGTGGGGAATATGTTTAAAACATTGAAAAAATGTTAAATAATTTATGTGAATAAACGTTAAAAGTCAGATTATAATATATTTGTGTTTGAGCATATTGAAGTTACTATAAACTAAAGGTCATGAAAACAATGAACACAAGGAACACAACTCAAAGGAGGGTTACAATTTAACCTTCCTAAAAGTCTTTCAGAGGGGTTGAATTCCCCTCCACAAAAAATAAAACCTACTGGTTTTATTAACGATACTTTGAGTTCATGTACATTCATTGATGGGCGCATCTAAACAAAAAAAAATATTAATTGTTTTAATTACAACTTTACAAAACATAAAAATACCCAATGTCTTCCACTCACTAGCAACTTGATATTGATAGATTTTCTGCACCATACAACAATGAAATTATAGTGTTAGTATACAAAAAGTTCCTAACAACTTGTAACTTAATTAAATGCACAATTTATAAATAATATCCACATATAGTATGTTGCACACATGATAATACATTAAGGAAAAAACATTAATACAATATTATAGTGCAAAATCATACAAGTATAATATAATTTACAAAATTAATGTGATCACAATTAAATTTAAGGAAGAAGGAAGATAGTTTCCATAACACTTGTTCAACCCATTTGAAAGTGATTTGACTATTTTGAAATCATAATTAAATAATTTCATTAGAGCAAATCTAGAAGATGAGAGTGTCATGTTCAAGATGAAGGATCATTTACAAATTAAAGAGAACCTAGAGGTGAAAGTTTAGTGTAGAATGTGAAGTGAAAATAAGTGATAAGAAATACACTACAGGGAATATCTGCATAAAAAGAAGTTAGTGATTTAAAATGAAATGTGAGAGGGATTTAAATACTAAATAATAACTAAATTCATAATTTTAAATAATAAATTAAAAGAAAAACCCTAAATTCATAATTCTAAATACTAAATTAAAGGAGAAAAAACAAAGAAAATATTGAAAACTTCCTTGACAACTGGAATGAACTGAACTAAATGATGAACTTACCTAATAACTAAATTAAATGGTGACATTGTTGTTATCGGGGCGAACCAGTACGAGGTTGGTCAAATCGCTAATTGCTTGAGGCAAGCTCCATGTCAAGCTATTGTTATCAAGATATAGGTACTGCAATTGACTCAAATTGGCAATGGATTCATGGATTTTTCCTACAAGGCTATTTGAGGGTAAATTTAACTTGATCAAACTACTTAAATGACCAATGACTTAAGATAAGCTCCGGGTGAAGGCGTTGTTGTCAAGATATAAGTAGGTCAAGTAACTCAAGTTGCTAATGAAATGACGTATGAGGTAGGTCAATTTAGTCAAGTTGGTAATGGAATCGGGTATGCCCCCGGAGACGATTGAAAAAAAGGCGTATGGTAATCAATTTACTCAATTTAGTAATGGATTCAGGTATCCGCCCTCTGACATCGTTTCCACGGTATGATAGGAAGGTCAATTCACTTAATCTACTAATTAAAGGTATCTTTACTGTCGAACCATTTGAAAATAATGAAAAAAGATCTGAGAACGTGAGGGAGCTCAAATTGCCAATGGCTTCAGGCCAGTTCCTAGTGAAGCGATTTCCACTAAGATCTATGTAGTTCAAGTGAGTCAGATTGCCAATGGCTTCCGAGAAGGTCCCTTTCAGTATATTATTAGCAAGATATAAACTGAAAAGGGGCAACCGAAATATAGTCATGGGCAGAGGTCCCTCGAGCCTGCTAATCCCTAAATGCAGGTATGTATTCTCCGAATTGATGGAAGCCAGGTTCAGTTACTTTGAATCGTGCAGGAACCCAAGTTCCAGCCGAATTCTCCCGCCCAAGTTGTTATAGCGTAAGTCGATGAACCGTAATCGACTGCGATTCTCGAGATCTCATGGGATCTCGCTACTGAGTCCCATCGTCGGCGATGAGTAACGTTGTGATGACAAGTCTAGCATTTGCCTCCCTAAATGATGAACTTACCTCCCTAATCAACTGAACTAAATGATCACGTTGTGATGACAAGTCTAGCATTTGCCTCCCTAAATGATGAACTTACCTCCCTAATCAACTGAACTAAATGATCAAGGTACCTACCAAGATTCATTGCGATTGCTAAATGATTGAACTAAATGATGATAAAATCTCAGAGTCATTGCCAAGGTTCCTCCTCACGTTGTGACAAATCCCACAAACGGAATCTCTCACCATTTCGTGCGATTAAGGCTATTGTTCGGATCAGATGCAATAAAGGAAATGCAAGTACTCTGATAGGGTCAGAAAAACAAAAATTGGCTTGGTAGTCGGCCTTATCATTCATCTAAATCCGGATTTAGAAAAGAGGAACCTTGTCCGGTTTTGGTTTTAGTTAATGCCATGTCCGGTTGGCTTCATGGTTAGTCCACTACACAATAACAATGAGACACATTGTTCACACTCTTTCACAGGAATCAATTGAAAGGAGCAGCACACGTTCTTTATGGACAATACTATTCATGTACAATTTTTATGTCGATATACAAATCTGATACAGTGCAATAAAAGCTACATTTGCAATTTCTAAGACGGCACACATCTGAAACACAAATTTCCGTAACTAAGAATGGAACCTTGTTTCTGAAGCTTTATTGCAAAATAACACACTTCTTATTGAAACAACCCTCTTCTTCTACAACTACAAAACCGTCATGATTCCGGCTTGAAACTATGAAAACAGGTAGGGGAATTCTGGAAAACGTTAAATTTGAAGGGCGAGTTTTCTCTTGATCTCGGCATATCAGTTCACGGGGTTGGTCGCATTGGAATCTTGGTGCTGACGGAGGTTTACACATTAATGGCGCCTGCATTGTCGTAGCGGAAACAGGACACAGGGAGTATTTAGCTACGAACACCACGGATTCTTGCACATAGCCTATCATTATTAAAAACAACCGACATGTCAATCTAAACAGCATTGAAATAAAACTCGATCCATTGTCCTTGACGATAAATTTTAAGAGTTGGACAAAGCAGAAATATATCAATGCATAATATTCATAACCTAATTTAATATTCATAAGGTAAGTGGTGATCGTATTACAGAGCCACCATGCATTGATATATTAATATTAGTTTTTTCAGACCGATCGATATAATATCTCAGATAGCACAGTATACGCAACCCCAAGAAGGTTGCTGAATATAGACGAAATAATTGATAAGGCGCTGAATCCCGGAAGAATTGAGAATTTCCCATTGAAGCGAGAACTCTCTACCTAAATTGACAGCCACTCGTTCAGGTGCCGGTCGCATTATTCCAAGACAAACAAATATTGCAGATTCATGATCTACTCGACCCTTTACCCTTTGGGCTCTAGCCATATAAGTGTGAAAAGGGAGACTCTGCGCGGGTAACCGGGTAACAACCATCGACCAGGGTGAAGAGTCAGAGGAGTACTGTAATCTAATACGCAGGGTGAAGAATTAGAATTGGGCATAAGTGATTTCTGTTGTACACCATAATTAACAGGTTAAGCTAGATCGAGCAACAAGTCTACATAGGCGCTCATATGAAAAATTAAATCTAATAAAATTCGTTTAAATTATTCCGGAGGCTGCAAAGCTTAAAATCCTTTCAAAATGAGTGAAAAGAGAGTTAACGGGCCATACCTGGAATTGGAAGTTCGAATAAAGATTTCGTTTCTTCGGCCAACGTCAACAACAGCCTCAATGACCTATATCATATAAAAATTTCTAAGGGACATTAGCTACTTGTCTCCTATTTCTGATATAAATGGTAACTGAGTAATTTACAATCCATAAAAAAAAACAGGGCAATGAAATAGAATTGCATATAAAGAATAGAAATGGAATTCAATAGCATGTATACCCAGCCTCAATGACCTATATCATATAAAAATTCCTCAGAGACATTAGCTACTTGTCTCCTAATTCTGGTATAAACGGTAACTGAATAATTTACCATCAATAAAAAAAAAAAGAACAAAAAAGAACAAGGCAATGAAATAGAATTGCATACACAGAATAGAAATGGAATTCAATAGCATGTATACCATACCTTACCGAAAGAGTATCATTGTTTTCTTGATCCCAAAAATTACAAACCCTCCTCCATTGATCTCATTGAACCAAAAAATTGCAAACCGTACTCCTCTATCCACCCAGACATGACTGACTGACTCTCTCACACACAAACCGATAGACCAACGCAGACTCGTACTCAAAAGACAAACTTAGTCATTCAAACTCAAACCACGCAACCCAGCACACAAGCTGAACATAGATGGATAGAGGAGGATGAAAATGTTGTAAAATGAAATTGTGAAGACATATATATAGCCATTTACCAAGTTCGTTGAACGGCTATATATTTGCAGCCCTTGCCTCATCTGGCATTGTCTACAGGATATATGCATTTCCCGTGTGGTTTGAATGTTGGAGGACCACAACGGATAGAGTGAGGACCACAATGGGGGAGGACCACGACATCATTAAGTTAGTTTTTTCCTAACGGATAGAGTGAGGACGACAACGGAAAGCTTTTTCCGAATACATTAATCGCTTTTTCACCAACGTTACTATTAACTCAACGTCCCAGTCGTCAATCATTGCCTCGTCGGTCTCCACAACGCGCTGATTTTAAACAATTAAATAAAACTGTGGAAGGAATTTCGGTGGAATTATAATAACAAAGATAATAACCTTGTAAACCTTTGGTAAAAAGAATTATAATAACAAAGATAATGTAAGATTTCGGGAGGCAGGAAGAGTATCGTACTTTATCCCACACGAGAACCGTGACAATAATTCAGCGATAATAATAGAGAGAGATGATCAAATATATAATAAGCAGGGCCGTGATGAAATTTAGCAGCAAAAGAAGGTTACAAGTTCCTTCCAATAATCAGTTAGATGTCTACACTGATACTGGTGCATCTGAGTCCACAGTGTATAGGCGTGACGGAATATCTGAGTCCACACACGCCCCGGCAATTTGACTTTGATGTAACTTGCTAGATGCATCTTAGTCCACAGTGACTGTTCATATTTTAATTTTAATTTTAAAATAGCATGGAATATTCTTGGCTTAGCATGGAATATCTTTGGTTTTAGAAGTGAGGTAATTTGTATTTAATAACTGTCATTGTAGTATAGTGGTGACTATTCATTTGTATTTAATAATTGTCATTGTAGTATAGTGGTTGTATTTAATAATTGTCATTGTAGTATAGTGGTTGACGGTCTGAGTCCACAGTGTATAGTGGTGACTATTCCGTCACACCCCGGCAATTTGACTTTGATGTAACTTGCTCAGATGCATCTTAGAAGTGAGGTAATTTGTATTTAATAATTGTCATTGTAGTATAGTGGTGACTATTCCGTCAAGCACGTGACCCCGGTAATTTGACTTTGATGGCAATTTCACTTTGATGTAACTTGCTTTTTAAGGCCTCCATGAGGAGTTTAGTAGTAAACCCTAGATTTGATTAATGACTGTCGTTGTAGTATAGTGGTGACTATTCCAAGGCCTCCATGAGGAGTTTAGTAGTAAACCCTAGATTTGATTAATGACTGTCGTTGTAGTATAGTGGTGACTATTCCCGCCTCTCAATAGTGGTGACTATTCCCGCCTCTCACGGAGGGTCATGTAACTTGCTTTTTAAGGCCTCCACGAGGAGTTTAGCAGTAAACCCTAGATTTGATTAATGAGTGTCGTTGTAGTATAGTGGTGACTATTCCCGCCTCTCACAGGCAATTTGACTTTGATGTAACTTGCTTTTTAAGGCCTCCATGAGGAGTTTAGTAGTAAACCCTAGATTTGATTAATGACTGTTGTTGTAGCATAGTGGTGACTATTCCAAGGCCTCCATGAGGAGTTTAGTAGTAAACCCTAGATTTGATTAATGACTGTCGTTGTAGTATAGTGGTGACTATTCCCGCCTCTCAATAGTGGTGACTATTCCCGCCTCTCACACAGGTGACCCGGGTTCGATCCCCGTCAATTTGACTTTGATGTAACTTTCTTTTTAAGGCGTCCATGAGGAGTTTAGTAGTAAACCCTAGATTTGGTTTCCTAATATTTGTTAACTTCGAGTTTAATATTTGTTAACTTCGAGTCCTAATATTTGTTAACTCTGAAGTGAGCAGATGACTTTTGACTGTTCGTATTTTAAAATCACTCTCGTTGTAGTATAGTGGTGACTATTCCCGCCTCTCACGCAGGTGACCCGGGTTCGATCCCCGTCAATTTGACTTTGATGTAACTTGCTTTTTAAGGCGTCCATGAGGAGTTTAGTAGTAAACCCTAGATTTGGTTTCCTAATATTTGAGGAGTTTAGTAGTAAACCCTAGATTTGGTTTCCTAATATTTGTTAACTTCGCTTTTAGTAGTAAACCGCAGATTTGGTTTCCTAATATTTGTTAACTCCACCTCGGTAAGATCCCCGAACATTTGACTTTGATGTAACTTGCTTTTTAAGGCCTCCATGAAGAGTTTAGTAGTAAACCCTAGATTTGGTTTCCTAATATTTGTTAACTTCGAGTTTAGTAGTAAACCGCAGATTTGGTTTCCTAATATTTGTTAACTCCGAAGTGAGCAGATGACCTTTCCTTCACCATAGTTCAAGGGTTTAATTAATTTAAATTTGCACTTTAAGGCCTACAATGGGAGGTTGATGTTGATTCCTACGTGTTTTTATTATTTTAACATGTAAATTTATTTTACTTCTTTATTTTAATGGTGAATTGGCAATACAGTACAGTAATTTAAACCAAATTTAACATTAAATTTATGGATTGTTTCTTTAACATTAAGAGTATATTCGGTAAGCTAAATATATTAAGAATAAGATAAATATATTAAGAATTTATAATTTATCAAGAGTCTAAAATTTAACATGGGGGAGCCTACTCTTTGAGCTTTATTATAATGGGCCAAAGATTTCCCCATGCGGGATTTCAAACCAAATAGAATGGGTGACATCGTATTGTGCCAACTAATCCATCTTAATAAGAGATGAATCGATTAAAATTAATAGTAAAGTCGTTATTTGTTTTGGGAATGCTGAAATTGTTATTTGTTTTGGATCACTAAAAGCAATTATTGTTTGATCTATGAGGTGTAGACTAATTATTTTGTGTGGGATTTAAAGACCATAGATTCAAAACAATTAATGCATTTCTTCTTTATATTAAAATTATAATAAACACAATACATTTCTTGCATAAACATAACCACAAATATATATGCATCTGATATTATAATAAACACATAATACACCTCCTCTATAGACATAATGTAGTATGGCCTCGAACTTTTAACTTGGGAGTATGTTTACTATTAACATTAAGAAATAGATTCTTACTATCTTAGTTGTGAAAAAGTCATTCATGATACATTTTATGTTATATATATATATATATATATATATATATATATATATATATATATATATAATAATTAATAATTTTATAAATTTATTAATTATAAAAATAAATTAAATATTAAGTTAAACATATATACATTTTAAAAAAGTACGGAACACATTACTCATATTTTATTATAGAGATTCTTAATTTGTAAATAAACTTTGTTACAATACCATGAGCCAGTACCATACTTTATCGATACCATATACCCAATTCTCTTATGTCATATGACGTTGTTCATATGACAATTTTTTAATTACTCAATTTAACTAAAAGAGTAAGAAGGACACAACCACTTTGGAGATAAATTTCAACTATTGCTTTGTTTATCTTACAATGCATATTCTAGGATATTTTATGGAGATTAAATCTCTATCATTCATCTAACTATTATTGATAGCAAAATAATAAAAAATTGATAATAATAATAATAAAATAATAATAATAACTTATTTGTAATTTAATATTCTAAATAATATATTTATATACAGAAATAATTAGAGTATATTTATAATCGTAGAAAAAAATATTTAAAAATTATATTCACGCAAATTATACTCATATATCTATAAGTAAATAATACATATACAAATATAACAAAGAATGATTCAAACAGGCATAAAGAATGCATTCATACACATACAAAGAATACAATTAAACAAGGCACATACAATATAGCAAAGAATAGATTCCTACACACAAAGAATAC